>PGFW01023138.1:52632-65224 GCA_003123925.1 Haematobia irritans
TTGGGGCATTAGAGGGTTAATAGAAAATTTTGTCAAGTATATCTCTTATAGTAAATTTTGTCAAAGTTTAAATAGAACATTTTGTCAAAATATTTTTTTACAAGATTTTAGTAAAAATCTAAAGAAAATTTAATTGAATTTGTTGAAATTGTGTATATGGCAAAATCTTCTCAAAATTAGAAAGCCGGCACTTGGCCGATATTTCGTTACCTATTTCGCATTGGATTCATGTAAGCTCACTTGAGACACTTTCTGCCGGAGTGCAAAATACCGACTGAAAACAATTTTTTGTATTTTTATACCCTTCACCAGTACAGTGGTACAGGGTATAATAAGTTTGTGCATTTGTATGGGTACCTTTCTCTGAAAAACAATTGGATTGACACCAGCTGAAGTCAACGACATTATTTATTATACTATTCGCATGAGACGTGATCCATGTGATGCTTTTAAATTATAGCTCCACCCAATGCACATTTTTTCAAATGCAAACGTTTTTTAAGAAAACGGCATTAAATTTTTTCACTTTCGTTAAAAGGTGAAGCCATATATTCTTTCGTGTTATTTTAACTGATAAACGATTTTCGAAAACTATCAATTAATATTTTTAAGAAGTCAAGAATTTTACTTCACAAACCGCCAACTTACGTCAGTTAAGAAAAAAACTGGCATTGAGATATGAGGTTACTCTTATTTACTAAAGTAACGAGTATCTCAAAAATTTAGTCAGTAACGGAGTACTTTGTAATCAAATACTCGTTCTTTCCCAACACTGCTGAGCAATACCATCACCATTATGTGCTTCGTAGGTTGTGATTTTTTTAGATCTTCCATTTCTTTAGTAGAAATTATGTTTATTAGTGAGAAATGCATTTAAAACTTGTAGTAATTGTACGTATAACAACGATCCACCCACACATATATTTTATTACATTTATTTCTAGTTTTTAGCCATACTTACGCCCCCGATTACAAAACCGGCTTTCGGCAAAATAAACAGTAAGGGAAACGCGACAATTAAAACACAGTTCTTTTAAAATAACGGACAATCTACAATTTATTTACTATGACTTCACACTTACAATTCGTTCACACTGGAGTTATTCGCATTTTGACGCTTTAATTAAGGACTTTGACTCGTTAGCAGCATGCGCGAGCGTTTTTATATTGACGGTGTGGCAATTTCGAGAACATTCTGTTGGTGCACTACAATTATTTGGCAACGCTCAGCAACATTCTTAGACAATGGATAGAAGGATCTACGGACATTTAAGTTCATTTCATCTGGTGGCTGCAAAACACATACACACTCACATAGATATGCGCTCGCATTACTACAAGAACAAAAACAATGACAATATACAATGAGATGAAATGAGAATGCAAAATAACAAAACAAGGGGTGTTATCAAGAGAGCTGATGAAAATAAGCAAACAAAAGACATAAAGAAATTCAGGAAAGTGCTAGAAATGAATAGATGATTCCAACAAGTTATAACGAAAATTTTTATCGTTACAATTTGAAATTTAAATTTAAACGGAAACTAATTTAAATAAACTTAAACTATAATTATCAAATTCGTAACAGTATTTTACTTGACCACAATGATCTTTTACAACTTAAAGCTGAGTACTATGTTCAGTTTTCAAGCTGAAAACCAGATTGTTTTCACGGTATTTTTTAATTAATTAATTTAGAAATATAAAATTATTTGAAATCAATTGCTTGACTTTTTCAATTTTTTTTTTTTTCCCATTATTAGCAAGGCTTGATCAAAACTATATCGTCTTCATAAATATATTGTACTTGCTTTAATTCGGTGTTTTGGTGAAAAACGAACATTAGTACTCACCTTAAGGCCGGTAATCTGTTCGGTTTTCGCGTTGAAACTCCATACAAACCCAAAAAATGCGAAAAATTTTTGCCAATTTTTTCCATTTGGATACTTTGTTTTTATCGTGTTGAAAAACTGACGTTTTATAGCCCACGCGCCCATTTGGCAATGTGAATTAAGAAAATAATTTATTTTATAAAAACTATTTGTGCGGGTTTTATAATCAAAACACGGGCCATATTTTTGTTCCCGAAACTATACAAGATCAAAGGAATTAGCAGATCAATTGCCCAAGGAAATATAAAATGTTTATTCTTGTATAAAACAAGCAACACACCAACTTAAATCCAATATCGCTCCCTGATCAATTAGCGCTCAAAAGCTACCTAAAAAAAACGCCGCTTTCTATGTGCGAAAATAATGGTTCCATAAAAATTTTCGCAAAGAATGAACATAAGTTACCGGCCTTTTAAAATGCACTTTGTTGTTGTGAGGGCGCTTCTTATTGGCGTTCCTTCTAAGTGTGTAAATATAACCATTCAGCGATAGGCGGATAGGCGAAGCACTATTTACGTGTTTTTTATGGGAAGCCAAAATCAGCGAGCGGAAATAATCGTGACTGCTAGCGGCGTGTCGCTAAAACTTAAACTTAGTGTGTAAATGATAACCTAGCGATAGTGCGGTAGGCGCAACACTTATTTATGTGTTTTTATGGGAACCACAAAATCCGCGACGGAAATACCGCTGACGGACTAAGGCGGCGTGTCGCTCAATTTAAACTTATTCTCTAATTCCTTGGCCGAAAACTGGTTATGTGTTGCATCACTTATCAATTTTTTTAACTCACACTAGCGAATTGCTGTTGCCTGGACACGTGTAGATTATTTTTTCTTGCAAATAACTCAACAATAAACAAGCCATTGTTAATTGTTTACTCATTGTTTAATATTGTCAACGCATGCTTGTATTGATAACAAAACGCTAGGAACGTTTCTCCTCATGTCAAGGATTACCTGGGGTGCCCCATTTTTCGAGTTTTATTCGACTTCAGCCATCACTTTGTTCTTTCCACAAAAATTTTCAGTGCATCAGTCACCTCGATTTTCGTGGACTTATTTTCATTGGCCGATTCGCGGAGAAATTTCAGATTGTTGTGTAACTCTTTGCCAGAGGTCGATAGCAAGTCATTTCAGGCTTAGAATCGCCAGATTTTATAACTGTCTCCCTACTAATTTAAAGGACTTCTCGATTTCATGATTTCGACATATCGTAAAAGATTACTCGTCATCTGGAATCACCTGCATGAAGCCTTATCCAACTCGGTTGTAAGTGCTGCTTTGTTGTTCTTGTGTGATATAATAATATTTTCTTATTTTGTCTTTTTCAATTCATTAATGGGCGAACAAAATGTTTTGGTCATATTCCACTTTTCTTTATATTTTTTATCATATTATTAATTATTTGTTCATATTTCATTTTTTGTCATATATTAATAATCTATTTATACCTTATATATGTAATTATACTTTATATACTCGCATATATTTTCACATTTCATAACTTCAATTATTACTTTAGTCAACGGTTAGTTGTCCATTGGTAATTTACATAAATTAGGCCGCTATTGTGGCTTCAAATTACATAATGAAAATAAAAATAAAATAAAATAAAAAAAAAACGTGAAAAAGGGAATTATTCGTCGTCAAGCTTATTGTATTTACCGTTGCGGCAAAAATGTTTCGCCTACCGCCTATCGCTATGGTTATATTTACACACTAAATGTATCCAGAAGGACACCTAATAATTGCACTCATGCGATACTTTTTTGTAGTAGCTTGGCACGCGTGATACAACTTCTTCAATAGTGACCGGCGCTTCTTCCGAGAGCTTGGGGTACCTTCTTCTGAAAACAATTGGAATTGAAACCAGCTGAAGTCAACGACATTATTATTCATACTAATTCGCATGAGACGTGATTCCTGTGCATGCTTTAAATTATAGCTCCCACAATGCCAAATTTTTTCAAATGCAAAACGTTTTAAGAAAACGGATTAAATTTTCCACTTTGTTTTAAAAGGTGAAGCCATATTTATTTTTCGTGTTATTTTAACTGATAAAACGCTTTTCGAAACTTCAATTAATAATTTTTCAAGAAGTCAGATTTTAACTTCCCAAACCGCCAATTACCGTTCAAGAAAAAAAACTGGCATTGAAGATATGAGTACTCTTTTACTAGCTAACGATCGTACTCAAAAAATTAGTCAGTAACGAGTACTTGTAAATCAAATACTCGTTACTTTGCCCAAAACCTTAGCTGGCCAAATACTCACCAATATGGTGCTTCGTAGGTTGTTTGATTTTTTAGATCTTCAATTTTCTTTAGTAGAAATTTATGTTTATTAGTGAGGAAATGCATTTAAAACTTGTATTTAATTGTACGGTTAACAACGATCCACCCCACACATAAATATATTTTTATTACATTTTATTCTAGTTTTTTAGCCATACTACGCCCCCCGACTTACAAAAACCGGCTTTTCGCAACAATAAACAGTAAGGGAAACGCTCTTGTAGTCGGGAAGACTGTGGATTACAGGATTTTCAAAAAAACTGTTGCGCTACAAAAACTAAATGTTTTTGGTTTTTACCTAGCTACTATAAGCCAATCACGTGAAAAATTACGAATTTTCAAGGAGACGGCAGATGTCGTGCGTTAAACGGAACGGGTTACCATGATTTTAATGGATTGTTCACAACGCGAGAAAAAGAAAACTGTGTAAGAAACTAAAGTTCAGTCCCGATCCAGTGGTCCTAAAACACTATAAGGTGGCGTTATTCATAAAGAACTATGATGTCAAATGACATGCATCAATGTCGTTAATTTTTATGCAGTGACCAGGGAGGAGACTTGCCATGGGAAGAAGATTCCGTAGGAAGGGATGTTATACACTTTGCTGATTATGTTAGTTTTTTGAAGATTTGAAAAAGAATACATCCGTATGCTGGTTTATGTTTTATGTTCCTTGGTGTGGGTCTGCAAGAGTTGAAACCAGATTCTTCTCTAAAGCAGCACGGAATTAAAATCGAAGGCCTATGTACTTGCAGGCATGGATGTAGAAAGACAAGAAAATGCTTTTAGCTTAGAAGGGACATACAATATTACAAGTAAAACTACAATCAAATTAATAAATGACAATGTATTATTATTCCATGATTTTTTGTTTAGGTTTTCCAACTAATCATATATTTTGAAAATGGAAAAATTAAACAAATCTAGAAGGTGATAATAACAAAGGATGGCATTAGTGGCTTTTATGCGGCGATTCCCAGTTCAGTTTCCATTAAGAAACCCAAAGAAATTGACTTGGTCTGCCGATGCCAACTCGGAAATCTTGCCATCTCACAAAGCAAGGGTTTGAACGCCTTTAAACGGACGAGGAAATCGGTTTTAGTTATGTTTCTTATGCACCTGGTGTGGTCATTTGCAAGCGTATTGAACCAGAATACGAAAAGGCTGCCTTGCGCAAAATAGAAACAACAGAATTTATACCTGGTGTGTTAGCGGCCTTAGATGCACCAAAGAGAGCTTCCATTGTCTGGAGACAATATAAGGTCCAAGGTGTATCCTACAATAAGTATTTTGTAAATGGGCCAAAATTCAAGTTCGATAGTCAATGTAAGAGAGCAAGATAAGATTATAGATAGAATTCAATGAAAGATCCTAAGAGCCCTCCACCACACCGCGCCAAGAGAACAAAAGTGGGAGAGGAAGAAGACACCGAAGTAGTTTTTCTAAAAAGATATGAAAAATTTTTCATCAACCCTTGAAGCAGGAAAAAACATGCCTCTCGTCATGTTTTACGCACCATGTAAAGCGACAAATAATAGATCGATTTCTTACGTTTTTCAGTTTTATAATTTTTTTTCCACTAATAGGGTGCTGGTCATTGTAAAAGTACAAACCTGAACTTTAATGCTGCCGCAAGGCTTTAAAGGATGATTCTCGAATGATACTTTGGCTGCTGGTTGATTGTCCAAAAGAAAATACGGTGTGTCCCGATGATGTTCGTGGCTATCCTACCATTAGTGATTTTTCATATTTAAAACAAAACAAGAATATAATGGTGGGCGTAAACGTGAAGACTTTATTGCGTACATGAAAAAAGCTAATGAAGCAGTGTCCAAGACCAAGTCCGAACAACATGAAGATTGTAGGTAATGGCGGAAGATTATTACAATCAATTTACTAAACCCATTCAGCGAAACATTATTTGAGGTGGTATTTACAAAACTGTGGGACAACATATGATTCCATATTGTATCTATCATCCAAACATCAATAGTTAAATGGCAAATTCAAAAATTTCGGCTTTCAAAAACGTAAACAATTTTGAAAAATTTATATCGATATTTAAAAAAAAGACATTTCAAAGTTTTGTAAGATTTTTAAAGTTTCAATTAAATTTTTTTTGAATACCGTTGTACGAAATCGTTTGCCTTACGCGTGTAAATTGCATTTGCATGGGAATGACTGATATATTATAATTATTCTATTTAGAGTTTTTATATAATTTTTTTATTTTATACATTAATATTATATAGGTATTTTTCCTCGAAAATCCACCTATTATCTTCTATGAGGAATCTCGAGCTCAATAAGAAACAATCCAGTGTTATTTTAAACATCTCGCAATGTGTTTATTATTTATATTTATTTTTGAAAATAACTCTGGAATTATTTTAAATGAAAGAATACCACAAAATACCTATGGAAAGTCGAAAATGACAACTTTTCTGCGAAAGGAACTCTACAGAACATTAAACTTTCGTTTTTCGCAAAGGACATTTTCTTCGAAAGGAACAGGCTTTATATTGTTCGTAAAATTTAGATATTTTGTCAAAGCATTCATTCACAAATTTGTCCTCGTACACTATAGGCTCTACATATATTCCGCCCACGAAATCCAAATTTTTTCGAGATTTCAATTTATTTTGCATTTATTGAGTCAATGGCAAATTTACTTTTATAAGCAAAGTACTTCTTGGACTCTAGTTAAAGTCGATTTTGGAAGTGTAATTTCAATATCGTATTGGCTTGTATTAGAAAGTTTTATCAACATTTCATTCCTTGAGAAAATTTTGGGAAAATTTTTGTCGGATTTTTTTTTTGTATTAAACCTTTATTTTATTGAAAAATTTCCAAACTTGAATTGAATAAAATTTTTTAGAAGCTTAGCAAGGTTTTAGACGATGCAACTAACTTGCATGCAATATGCACGCAATTCTTTTTGTAGGCAAGGGGAGAGAAGCAAAGGGGGGTAGAAAATTTCATGTTTCCGTTCCTCTTTTGCAAATTTTTGGGACATTTCTGAAAACTTGATTTCAAGCCGATTGCATGAAAAATTCAGTATAAATGCTGAAGTTTTTTAAGAAGCAGCTTTAAGAGAATACAAAAAATTGCACGCAACCAATTGCATCGTCTAAAAACCCCTTCTAACACATTAGTTAACCCTCTACATCCATGAATAAGGTGAGCTTTTGTAAAACAACACGAACAACAAAAAGATGAAAAAAAATAAATGTGAGCCTTTTAAGCCTTCAGCATATCTGAATTTTACGTATAATTTTTCTTGATTAGTTTTTCCTTGCTTTGTGTCCTATAACAGTTGAATATTTAATCAGCTTGACAAAAAATTTGGGCATCTTAGAGGTTAATAGAAAATTTTGTCAAGGCTATTTCTTATAGATAATTTGTTCAAAGTTTAAATTAGAAATTTTTGTCAAAATATTTTTTTACAAGATATTTAGTAAAAAAATCTTGAAAGAAATTTAATAATTGGTTGAAATTGTGTATGTTGGCAAAATCTTCTCAAAATTAGGAAAGCCGGACATTGGGCCGATAATTTCGTTACCATGATTTCACATTGGATTCATGTAGCTTATAGACACTTCGGAGTGCGCGAAATACCGACTGGAAAACAATTTTTTGTATTTTTATACCCTTCACCACTACAGTGGTACAGGGTATAATAAGTTTGTGCATTTGTATGTAACGCCAAGAAATAGTGGTCATAGACCCATCTTTTAGTATACCGATCGGCTTAGAATTAAATTCTGAGTCGATTTAGCGATGTTCGTCTGTCTGTCCGTCCGTCTGTCTGTATATGTAATTTTGTGCACAAAGTACAGCTCGCAATTTAAGTCCGATCGTCCTCAAATTTGTCATAGGGCCGTTTCTTGGGACCAGGACAATCGCTATTGTTTTGGAAAAAAATCGTTTAGTTTAGAATAGTGCATATTATAATTTATCCCCGATGTGGTCATAGTTAGCGTGTTTATCAACCGATTCTTCTTTGAAATACCGTACATCCAATATTTATGATCTCGAAAATCTTGCCAAATTCAGCAAACGTTCAGATTTAGATTAGCTCCCACTATAGTATATCTTTTCGTCTGATTTAGAGTCATATGACCACAGAGGCCCAAAGTTTATATCGATCTTCGTCGAAATTTTGTATCAGAGTAGAAGACATTCTACCAATGCTTGGTAATTTGATTGAAATGGTTCAAATTTAGATATAGCTCCCATAGTATATCTTTCGTCCGATTTGAAACTTATATGGCCACAAAAAGCCAGAGTTTTGCCGTGGATTTTGCTTCAATTTGCACAAGGACACCGGTGTACGTTTAATAGTAATCGTTAAGTGTGTCAAAATTGTGTTAAAATCGTTTCAGATTTAGATTAGCTTCACAATAATATATCTTTCACCCGATTTCGACTTACAATGGTCTCAAGCCAGAGTTTTGCCCTGAATTACTTCAAATTTGCACAAGCAGTACTTTTAACGATACTATTGTATGCTGGCCAAATATGAGTCAAAATCGATTCAGATTTAGATATAGCTCCATATATATATGATTTTCGTCCGATTAACTTATATGGCCTCAAAATCTAGGGTTTTTGCCGTGATTGCTTCAAATTTCCACAAGGAGTACGTTTAGTAGCTATAGTTAAGGTGAAAATTTTGGTTGAATCGGTTCAGATTTAGATATGGCTCCCTATATATCTCCCGTCGATTTGCATCATTTGACCAGGGGGGCAAAGTTATTCTCCCATTTACGTGAATTTTCGCATAGATAGCAGAATTATTATTCTAACTATGCATCGTCAAATTTAGTCAAAATGGATTTCAGATTGTCTATAGCTCCCATTATATAAGTACACCAGAGTTGGGAATATGTGACTGTTTTTTCATATTTTAGACCATTTCAATGGCGATTTTCCCTCAATTGACTAGATAGTTTCCTCAGAGAATACAAATATGGCCAAAATTCTCACACTTTACACAAAATTCTGTGATGATTTCCCCATATCTTAGCCATATCCTACACACTGCAATGCCAAAATTTCCACAGAACGGATGAGTTTAAATAAGGTCCAAGTCGCCGCACTAAGACCAAATAATATATCACACTTGACCACATATCTTGGCGAGATCCTAACCAATATCCTTGTAAAAATCGCCACTGCTGCAGTAGCACAAAATTGTAAATATTACTTAATATGTCCCATATCTCGAATACATATGTATCCCTAATCATAAATCTATTTTGATACAATTGCATTTAAAATTTCTTTCGCTCATTATTTCCCATATTTTATTTACCTAACATTGTTGTTTCATCCAGGGCGTTAGCGGATTTTAAATGTTAATTCTTAGATTTTTGTAGAAGTACAAAAAATGATTCCATTAAAAAGTATTTTGTATCTGGAAATTGCAAATTTTATATAGCATCCAGGCAAATTTTAAGTAGTGAGATCGGTAACACAAATGTTTGTCTACATAGTGGTGAAGGTTATAATATAGTCGGCTCCGCCCGACTTTAGACTTTACTTACTTAGGCTTTACTTAATGTAATATAAACATTAATTTCTCAAAATCCAATCAAATTCCCTGACCTATTTTACTTCGTTTTCCATTAGCAAACCTAGAAATCAATTTGAAGGAGAAAGTGACAAAGTATTTTTAAATTCTTGTTAACTCACAAGAGATTTGTCCTATTTCATTTTGCCTTAGGACAAATAATCATGGGTACATGGAATTTGCAAACCGCATTGGAGACCGAATTTAGATTTGTGATAATTCATCCTGTTCATAGAAATATGAACAGGACTACTTTACTTCTTCAAACGCAAATTACCCTCACCCTAAGGAGTCATATATATTCGACAACCTCCACCTTAACTTCTTGATACTGCGTACAAACAGCGATTCTTTAACAATTGGCCTACTCCATTTTTATGCGTTCATTATTTAGAAACCCCACCTGCATATATGCTTCCATCAACATTCTGATCCACAGGTGGTGGTATCGGTAAACCTACCCAGCAAAAACTAGGTAACCACATCTCATTACAATTGACATTACCAGGGGGCTAATCACGGCATTCGATATCGAATTCATAATCGTATCGAAAAAATTGTCGATACGATTAAAAGTTTGATCACGGCATTCATCGAAATTTGATGCAAATTTCTCAGCGTTGCCAACAGCAAAAAACGAAGCAGAGCAAAATGAAATGACAAAACTAAGTTAGCGTCACAAAATAGAATGTAGAAAAAACATGTTTTTGGAGGTTTCAAAGTAAAAAGTAAATTGTATGGCATTATATCTTATGGACCCATATCTCTTTTTACATTCCTCCAAATTCCTTCCTAATTGGAGGATGAGATGAATATAAAATAATTCGGCGACAAATAAGGAATAAAAGTGCACATTGTTATTGGTGTAAGTACATGGGTTTGAAATGGTGTGCACTGTTAGAAAGTCACCTTTTGTAGGCTCAATGGACGATTTCGGCTGACGAAGGAGGCGTTCAAATGGAAAATAATTTTTGGTGGCATGTCAACGTCAATTTTATCACTTTACAATTGTCTGCTGTCTTAAAACTTTTTGCGAGTGGGAGACTTCATAATTCACTATTCTTACAAGGTGGTCCAGAAGCGTTATGTTGTCACGGAATGGTACGGTATTTGGTCGATCACAATCTCTTGAATATCGATCTAGCATGTGCGCTTTATATATGGTTCTTTGCCAAGCTAGAATGATTCGTGCGAACACTACTATGACCAATTTTATATTAAACATATGTCCATTATATGTAAATTTACTACAAACTAGCAACAATTCGAAATAAAACTAATATATTACATACTCTATATGGCGAAACAATGTAAAACATGTGAAGATGTTTTACGATTGCAATTTTACCAAATCGCAAAAAATTGTCGATCAAAAAAAACTCGATATCGACTCCCGTGAACCGAAAAATTTCAGATTTCGACAAAAGTTCTCGATATCGAATGCCGTGATTAGCCCCAGGAGTAAAGCTGTCATTACTTGCATTACATTGCGGCGAGTTATAATGACTAACTTGTAATGACAAAAATAAATACTTCTCGTAATTTTCGAATTGCTATCTCAATTTGTAGGCAGTTGTAGTTATATAATTATTACCATAATCGAGCACTTACATAAAAAATCAAAAGCGAATATGTAATGTAACGGTAATTCTGAAGATTTTTCCGTTAAGAAATTTTTATCACAAATATTTCATAATAATTGTGTTTAATGACATTATCATATTATGTTTTAAATAAACGCTTTCTTATACCTCATTCACATTACACTTCCAAAATGCGCTTAAACTAAATTTCAAATGCCATTTGCCTTATAAAAAGAGACTTAAATCCAATTTTAGTAGATTTCGAACCTTATGTGAATTGGCTATTGGATATATTGTATCGTAATTCACGAATCCAACTATCTTAAACAACCTACATTTATTTCTATTTTAAGTGTGAAATTAATTTGAGTGTAATCTTATTTAGATTATTTATTAGAATTTTTGTTTATTTATACAATATTCGTTTCTATTCAAGTAGTTCTCCTATTACAGCACCACTCGCCATATTTTGATCCATTGTAATCGGCGATAGAAATCAATATTTTCGAGATATGGTTGCCTGAGATAATAAGTGGCTATTTTGCAAGCTTTGGTGTATCTACGAATAAGTCATTACATATTAGGTGATTATATGCTTTAAATGCACTACTTATTTTATGGCCAAAAGTATGCCTGGGATGAAGTACTTCCCTCCTAGGACATGCGTATGTAAATGTAATCCGAAGCGATGCCAATTAATAAGTGGTTATTAATTTTTAAATAGGCTTACCTACAAGATTACCGGGTAATGAGAGTTTTTGCTGGGTAAGGTTAATATTTAGAAAAATTTAACTCAATGGCTACATATTTTCTTTCATAATTTCGATCCATACACCTTGGCTGATATTGAAAAATCCCAAATATCACAAACAAAAACTATCGGGTATGTTCTGGATTTCCCTTCACTTGTCCTGATTTATTTAATCTCTTCACCGCCAAAATTTAATCAATTCTATATTGAAAAATTCGTTGACAAATTCTAACTCAGCTTCACTTCAAGAATATTCCCGCAATACTTCTAAGAGAAAGTTCTTAAATAACAAAATTATTTTTTCCGTTAGCACTGTAATGTTATTTTATTCTGCATTCTTAGATAATCGCCTCATACAAAGTTCCCGGGAATCACAAATAGTTTTCCCACACTTTAGCAATTACCTTTTGTTTACCAATTACTGATATATGATGGCCATTCGTTTAATTAAAAAAATTTATCCACATTTACTAACACTCATATGGAGCAAAAAATGCG
>PGFW01023146.1:0-15726 GCA_003123925.1 Haematobia irritans
AGAGAGTGAAATTATCTAAGATAGAAATATGAAAGAACAGAGAGCCTGATAGGAGTTTATGTTTATGTAGTAAGCGATGGAGGCAGAAAGAGTATGGAATACGAGTAATCAGGGTCTAAAGTAATACGCGATTACATATGACATCCACACAGATATCCCACGCATACGTACAGAAATTTGTGATTACTATGTAGAGAAAACTGTTAACAATTAAAAGTTTAATGCTCCCCACAAAAAATTAGGGCTAGACATAGAAGATTAAAAAACATTTAAAAAAAAACTTACTCAAAATAAAATATTGAAGTTAGGACCATCTAAAAATTCTCACACATATGATACAGCAGCCTTGAGACCCATTTTTGCAGGAGTTTAGTATAGATGATTTGTGAAGATGAATGAAATATTTGTTTTTAAATATTGTAGCTTTTTTATTTATTGTTTTATAATTTTTCTTTAGCTACCACATTCGACAGACTCTCTTATTCTTTTAATTTGTTGGTGTGTTTTTTTTTTTGTTAAATCTGTGAATTTGTCACAGCTGCAGAAAACACGCGCAACCAAATATCTTTGTCACATCCCACGCTATCTTTCACTTGGAGCGAAAAAACAACAACAAACACTAACCTTACACATTAATACACTACTCGATGTTAATTTTAGAGAATGAGGAAGAAACAGCACAGTAGCACAACAACAACACCTGACATTATAATAACTTTCGTACTATAGCAACGGAGATGCAGACCAGCGACAGTGTTTTGTTTGTATTAAGGAGTTAGTTTAGAGTGTATAAAGTCATGACGTATCAAATGAAAGTCATATATTGGTGGGATTAGGCAATGTTGGGAATCGTAACAAAAAATATTTACAAAAAAAATACAAAAAACATAATATAAAGGATATTTGCAACGGTATTTACTGCGCGAGTGATGTATTTGAAAATAAATGTCTTCTCTTATTTCTTTTTAATTTGATTTTCCACCACACAAAAAGAAAAAGTGTAGGTTTATTTTAGGAACGTTTCGCTTTACGAATCAAAAAATGCATGATGGGTATCATATTTTTCTCATTAGGTCATTCACATATGCATTAAGTGATAGTCGCTCATTCCGAGTATGTACTAAAGTGAGGGATGTGTTAATGCTCTTTTCAAGTTTCGAATGTTCAGTCTTCACCGAATCATATGATTTACTAAACCTGCAGATTGGTATTCGAGCAAGCAACACGCTACAGTGTGATTCCCATTCTCATGAAATATTTTCTGTGAGATTTTCTATTAGAAAGGATTTCTTAATTACGTCATGTGAAAAAGAGGTTTTTTGAAGCCGAAGATACTTTTTTGTGAGAGTTACTTTTCCATTTTGCTTTATGAAATGGTTAGCGAAGCGCCGCTTGCATGCAGTGTTGTCAAGGTTTCATGGGATATTGTTGAAATATTTATAAATTGCTCAAGTTGAATATGAGAAAGTTCTACCGATGTGTGGGTTTTTTCAGGCCGAAGCCGAGTTGTTCGACAAAAAAAAAAATCAATATAAACAAAATCCATAAATCTGCTCCGAAACCAGATATGCCATATCACGCGAAAGTAAGTAGAAAGAGTTCGTACAGAAAAAAAAATTTGCTGAAGAAATTGGACTTTGTCCGTCGACATTAGTGAAAAATTTGCGTAAGGATTTGGACTATTGTGCAATATAGGCTTGGGGCCATAAAGGGTGATACGGTCAAAATTTGGTCAATATAAACTTGACGTATTTCTTTCAATTTTGCATTTAAAAAACCTAAACCCCTTCCATTTTGAAGGTGTGTGTGTGTAGAATGTTGCTCTTTATTTTGATTTGGAATTTAACTCTTCATGTGTCAAAATGCCGTCCAAGCAAGAAGAGCAGCGTATCAAAATTTTGCTCGCGCATCGCGAAAATCCGAGCTACTCGCACGCAAATGCTGGCAAATCGCTAAAAGTTGCCAAATCAACCGTTACAAATGTTAATTAAAGTGTTTGGGAACGTTTGTCGACAGCCAGGAAGTCTGGATCGGGGGGAAATCGAAAACGGAAGGCCGCTGAGACGACAAAGAGAGTTGCCGGTAGTTTCAAGCGAAACTATAACCTCTCTCTCCGAGATGCTGCAAATAAGCTGGGTGTATCGTCTACAACCGTGCATCGAACCAAAAAACGAGCTGGACTATCGACTTACAAGAAGGTAGTGACTCCAAATCGCGATGATAAACAAAATACGACGGCCAAAGCGCGATCCCGGAGGCTGTACACGACGATGCTGACGTAGTTTGACTGCGTGGTAATGGACGACGAAACCTACGTCACAGCCGACTACAAGCAGCTTCCGGGACAGGAGTTTTATACGGCAAAAGGAAGGGGAAAGGTAGCAGATATTTTCAAGCACATAAAACTGTCAAAGTTCGCAAAGAAATATCTGGTTTGGCAAGCCATCTGACTGCTGTGGCTTGAAAAGCAGCATATTTCATATCTTCCGGGACTGTCAACCAAGAATTTACGTGAAAGAGTGTTTGAATAAAGTCTGCTGCCTTTCCTGAAGAAACACGGTTGTTCCGTACTGTTTTGGCGCGGATTTGGCATCTTGCCATTACGGTAAATAAAAAGGCCATGGAGTTGGTACGCCGCAACAACAGTGCAGATGGTTTCCCAAGGACAAGAACCTCCCAACACGCCAGAGCTCCCCGCCCATTGAGAATTACTGGGCTAATTGTCAAGGCGGAACTAAAGAAGACCAAAAAACTGCTAAGGACGAGCAGCAGTTCAAGGCAACTGCTTTCTGCGGCGAAGAAGTGTGGACAAAGGTGGCTGTACAAAATCTAATGGCAGGTGTCAAGCGTGAAGGCCCTTGCAATTCGGATTTGGAAAAGCGAAAGCTAACTGAATATTTTTCCCGAATTTATACTAATTGAACTTGAAAAAGAAATTTAATTTGATTTTTTAAATAAACGATTTCACCGACTTACACGCGTTTTCCCTTGACCAAATTTTGACCGTATCACCCTTTATGACCGAAATTATATTTAATTGTCAAAGGACAAGAAATTATCAACCGAATATTTTTTTTTTTTTTTTTTTTTGCTATTTCCTAATTTGGCATTTATTTTATTTATACATAGAGAATAAACTAGAGACTGAAATCGATATGAATCATTCATTTTCTATTTTATACTGCATGGAGTCCTTTTTTCCCCCACACTCAAAAAAAAGTTTACTTGGATCCAAAGATTTGGACCTTCCCTTAAGGATTTTGGTATTGATTCCGAGCTAAAGATGCGACTTCTTTATAAAAAGAAGTTTTTAGCGACCAATATCTAGGCCTTTAATAGAATTAGGATACAGATCTCATTTTTATCAAATTTTCATTCTCTTTTCGCGGTTTATTAATAAAGGTACTCACATACAAACAAATGCCAATTTAAAAATCAAAATTATAACGGATACTTCAAAGTAAAAAAGGTTTTCTTAATTCCAAAAAAAAAACTTTAAACCAAAGACGCAAAATCCTCAAAATAAAGCTTAGCCTATATTTGAAGCGTTTTTATCTTAAATCTAAATTTTCAATATGTCAGATAATTTAAGGACAATTTCTTTAAATCAAAAATGTGTATCTTTAATTTAAGGAAAATTTGCATTAGTTCAAAGACATGCGACTTTAACGGAGGGACGCACATTTACAAAATTTGTGTCCTAAATTTTAATGAAAAAAATTGAAGCAAGGATTATAATGCTTTTATTTAATTAAATTTCATTATTTTTAAAGAAATTGTCTTAAATATTTTGTAAATTTCGCATCCTAAAATTTAGGTTGCATAATCTTTAATATCACGTAAATATTTTTTTCAGTGCATATGAAGGACTTTGAGTTTTTTGTTTATTATTCGGAGACAAATTCGATGCTGGACAAATCGATATGAAATAAATCATTAAAAACCATTCGGCACCAATTATTCGGCCTTTTGATACTCAAGGCCGATTATCGTTTTTGGGTCCTATGCCGAAGTCGATTCTTCGGTCGAGCTCTAAAATTAATGTGTCTCTCGAAGATCTATTTCATTTGGGGTTCAGATTAATTTATCACCGTCATATTTTTTATTCTCTGTAAAGACAATTGCCCTCAACAAGCTTTAGGCGTTCTCATATAACATTTTCTATTTTATTAACCAATTGACTCTAAAGACCAGTATTAAGTCATTATCGCCACCGTGGTGCAATGGTTAGCATGCCCGCCTTGCATACACAAGGTCGTGGGTTCGATTCCTGCTTCGACCGAACACAAAAAGTTTTTCAGCGGTGGATTATCCCACTTCAGTAATGCTGGTGACATTTCTGAGGGTTTCAAAGCTTCTCTAAGTGGTTTCACTGCAATGTGGAACGCCGTTCGTGGACTCGGCTATAAAAAGGAGGTCCTTGTGATATTGGCTTAACATGGATCGCGGCACCACTCAGTGATTAAGAGAGAAGTTCACCAATGTGGTATCACAATGGACTGAATAGTCTAAGTGAGCCTGATACATCGGGCTGCCACCTAACCTAACCTATGGGGTCTTAGAGCAATATTTCGATGTGTTACAAACTGAATGACAAAGTTAATATACCCCCATCTTAAGGTGGTGGTTATAAAAATCAATACGGTAAAATCCAGTATATACTGCAAAGGTTTGGGCATTAGAGGGTAAACTATTTTCATTTTTATTAAAAATGTGTAAGTAAGCTAAATATAATTAAAATAAGGACTATTTTCTGAGATTTGGCAAAATTGAACTAAAATCAATTAATTTTCATGAACTAAAATAAAGTTAAATCCTCTATAAATTCACGGTCAAATTCATTTATTACTGCTGCCTCGTCCGCCTTTTTCTGCTGTTTTGGTCCGTGTAACACCCTTTTGTTTTCCAATTTAAATATTATATTAAACCTCTAATGCCCCCATTTTTTGCCAGCAAAAAAAATTTAGGTTTATTGATACAAAAACAAGAAAATGAAACAAGAAAAATCAAATACGGTAAATCCAGGTTATTCTGCAAAAGTCTCTTAGATCTTGTAACTAAAAGTTTTTAATTGTATTTTAACAGCTTGCTGATAAGTCCCCGCTGACACATTAGATGGCCGGTCGCTAGTATTTAAATGCCATATTAGGGTTTTATTAGTAGCTACCAAACCTTCAATATTCGTTGTTCAAAAAATTGACGTCTGTAAGTCAATTAGGATGCTGATGATAGAGCGTCTTTTGTGAAGCAACTTTTGTTATTGTGAAAAAAATGAAAAAAATGAATTTCCGCTGTGTTGATTAAAATACTGTTTTCTGAAGAGATAAAAATAGTGGAAGCAAACTTGGCCTTGATAATGCAGTTTCCGGAAATCTGCCCAAAGGAAATCAACAATAATTCATTGGTATGCAAAATTCAGCAAGCGTGTGTGAAATGAGCACGGATGACGGCTCAAAGCAGTTGGACGCTCCGAAAGAGTGATTTACCCAACCAAAAACATAAAAAAAAATCCACCAAATGATTTGAATGACCGTAAAATTGAAAGCCAGAGGCCTTAAAATGATTATCAAAAGGAAACGTGTTGCGTCATATCATTCATCAATATTGGATATGCGGGGAAGCTCTGTACAAATAAGTGCCGCGCGAGCTCACAATTTGACCAACAAACAACAAAGTGTTGATGATTCTTGGCGGTGCTTTGCAGCTGTTAACTCGTAATACACCCGAGTTTTTTTTCTGTCGATATTGTGACAATGGATGAAAAAACATGGCTCACATCACCTGACATCCTGATCCAATCGACAGGTCGTCGAGTGGACAGCGACCGGTGAACCGTCTCCGAAGCGTGCGAAAGACTCAAAAGGTACCGCTGCTGGCAAAGTAATTGACCTCTGTTTTTTGGTGATGCTCATGGAATTAATTTTTATCGATTATCTGAGAAGGGAAAAACCATCAACAGTAACTATTATAATTGGCGTTATTGGAGCGTTTGAAGTCGAAATCGCGGAAAAAACGGCCCATTATGAAGAAGAAAAAGTGATGTTCCGACCAAGACAAGCGCACCCCGTAGCCACAAGTCATTGAGGAACCGATGGCAAAAATTCATGAATTGGGCCCTTCGGAATTTGCTGTCCCCCACCCAACCTATTCTCCAGATCTGGCCCCCAGCGCCTTGTTATCAGACCTCAATAAGGATGCTCGCAGGGAAAAAATTTTGGCCTGCAATGAAGAGGTGATCGCCGAAACGAGGCACTGATTTGGGGCAAAACGCGAAGGAGTACTACCAAAATAGTATCAAAAAAATTGGAAGGTCGTTATAATCGGTTGCAATTGCTCTGAAGGGAACTATGTTGAATAAGTAAAACGAAAATTTTCACAAAAAATGTGTTCTTCTTTGTTAGACCGGGGACTTATCAGCCAAACTGTTACCCCAATTTTTGTTGTATATTGGTGTATTTTGCTAAAAGCTTCTCGTTAAACGATGCCCTCCTAAAAGCGTGTTTGCGCCATTAGAGGGCGGTAAACTATTTTCATATTTATTAAAATTGTGTAAGTAAGCAAAATATTAATTAAAAATAAAGACAGTTTTCTGACATTTGGCAAATTTAGACTAAATATCAATTAAAAAAAAATTACATTAACTAAAATAAATTAAATCCTTCTATAAAAAAGTTCTGTGTCCTATTTTGGTGTGGCACTATCTATCCCACCACGGTCCAAATCCATTTATAATGCTGCCGTCGGTCGCCTTTTTCTGCTGATTTGGTTTCGGTGTGACCTTTGTGGTTCAAATGTTAACTTTAAAGCAGCACTCGCCTGGCCTTCCATTTTCTTTTAATAAATTTGTCATTCTATTTTTCGTCTTTAATCATGCTACCAAAACACTGACTTGCGAAGTCAGCCATGTCGGTTAGGGCAGAGCCAACGAACGATAAAAAACAAAACTCCGAAGACAGTTTTCCGCACATACACCGCGAGCTCAAAACAAAGCGCACACAGCCAATAGGAAAAGGCATAAACACAACTTTGTTAAATACAACAACAACAACAACAAATCTAGCACTTCCTTTCACTTAATGGATTTTCTGGGTTTGTTTTGATTTAAGCGGCAAATGTTTTGCGTTCACCACAATGTGCAACAAGGAGGTTTTTCACACACGTTATTGTTTTTTTTTTTTTTTGCTATTGTTGGTATTTAGTTTAATTTAATCAAAATAATACACGCACTCCCTCACACATCATTCAGCTTGCATGAAATGCATATGGTTTTTTGTGTTTTAAACCATGTGAGCGAGGGACACTTGGCCAAACTAAACTAAGCTCTTTGCAAACAACAACTCTGCATTCTGCTACTGCCTACGCCGCACATGTAATGTCGATAGGTAGTTAGGTTACTTGCTGCTGGGTGCTTATTTTGCTGCTGCCTGTTTCTTCCTTTTGACCTCTTTTAGAAAGAGACGATAAAACACAAAAAAAAAAAACAATCGTATGACCCAGAAAAAAGGCAGCAAGATTTCTTGCTGGCTTTTTTCTCTCACAAAGTATTTTTACAATTATATTCATCTTTCGGTGATTTTTGGTCTCAAAGTCCTTTGTTTATAATTGGGAACACTGTTTATAAATTACACAAAAATACGAAAACCACTTTTCACAAAAAAAACCCTTTTTCACAATGATTATGTGATGCACTTTGCCTCTCTCTCACTCCAACACTAGGATTTTCTTAATTATTCTAATTAAATTTTTGCAAAACAGATTCTATTTCACGCTCCGCTATAGCACATCCTCGTTTGTGTATCTTCTTTTTTTTTCTCTGCTGCTTATGTGTGTGTTCCGATACAAAATTGTATATGAATCTTTTCGACGACTTTTTATAAATTGCCCACCCGTTCCAGTTCGTTCTCTCGTTTCGTATCGAAGCGATGGATGGATTGTATGAAGCAGGCAAAAAAAAAAATAACAAACCATCTTTGAATACTTGCCAGGCAGAGGCATTTGTTTTTCCAAAAACAAACAGCACCACATGCATACTCTCGCAGACATGAAAAAAAAAGAGTAACAGCCATTTCTGGCTATCCGAATTTCTACAGTCTTTCGTTTCGCCATACAAAAAAGAAAAAATCTGATTTTGTTTCTCTGAAGGGGATATCTAAACGCAAAATCGCGAAACGAAAGTCAATGCGAACGAAGACGTCAACGGTAAAGCTCTAAACATTGGCGTTTTCTCATAACTCGATTCGGTTCGCATTTTTGACGAACTGAAATGTCAAAACCAGCTCACTTTGGTAAAGACCTTTCGTTTTGCTTGGAAAAAGCATTGTATAAATAGGCAAAAAAACGTTAATAAATTAATAAATTGATTGAAGTTTATTATTAAATATGTTGAAAAAGTTAATTATAATCGATCTATTTTTTTTTCTTTATAAACCGCCATAAGAGACGTATTAAGGGAAAGTCTAACACGAGCAAACACATACATTTCGAAATGAAACACTCTATTAAAAGCGACAACTGAACTGTATTATTGTAGAAATATGGGAAATACAAATTCTATCTCTCTACGCGGGCAATTTGTTAAAAAAAATTATTTGCAGCTAAACCAAAATTCAAAAGCGGGAAATGTTTGCCAAAGATGAACGGCATGCCAGATTGAATTTATGGAAAATCATTTTAAAATGTATGGACCTTTTGCAGGAAATTGGAATATGCAGATCTGGTGGTAATGCTAGCATTTGACAGTAACGTAAGCCATGCGAACGAACGAAAAGGAAGTTAGAGGAAAACCCAAATTCTAGACGAAAGTGAGTTGGACTGCCGTTCGTTCGCAATTGTTTCGCTTCGGGATATCGAGAAATAAGGCTGTAACAACTCATAGATACTCTTGTGAGAGAGGTAGAGAGTACAGACAGTGATGGCAAATTGGTAGAATACTTTAACTTGGGTACTATTTTAAGCATTAAATACTGCTGTTTCATCTCTGATTGGATGAGTAAACCCAATATGCACATCTACACTAAACACTGGGGAAATGCTTATATTCAAACCGCTTTCAAGCATTTTTTTCAAATAGCATTTTGCTAAAATTTAAAAATTTAAGTTGTGAAAATCGCGTTCTCTAAAAAAAACAGATACTAGCCTCAAACGTACAATTAAAATTATATTAGCCAAAAGAACTCCAAAAATTCGTTCAGTTTTATATGACTACTTTCATGAAACTTCAGAACTCACGAACACAGAAAAAATATTCCAAAATTTAAAATCACATTCCTTCATACAACGATTATCGGTTTTCGTGAAAATTTCATTTTCGGTAGTGTGTAAATATGACCATAGCGATAGGCGGTAGGCGAAACATTTTTGCCGCAACGGCAAATACAATAAGCTTGACGGCGAATAATTCCCTTTTTCACGTTTCCTAGCGTTTTTTGTTGTCAATACAGCATGCTTTGACAATATTAAACAATGAAGTTGAATAAAAACATACAATGGCTTGTTATTTGTTGAGTTATTTCAAGAAAAAATAATCTACACGTGTCCAGGCAACAGCAATTTTTAGTGGTGAGCAGAGATGGTCCAAGTAGCAATTTTTTGTGTTTTCTACTGTCAAAAAGTTGTAAACGTCGAAAACGTCATATACCTGTATAAAAGGTAAAAAACGTAGTAAATGTCAAAAACGCCTACAGGACCCTTAGATTTGATTCAAAAACTATTTTTAGTATCCTAAGCCATGAAAACGTCATATTGAAGTATTTTAGATTTTTTATAATAATATTTTGAAATTTTTATTCAAACAAAATTTGCACGATTCGCTGGCCTAAACTTTTGAATGCAACTCGTTTTCATTGTTGTGGCACAAATCGGATTTAGGTACAACATGTGGGCATGCAAAATACCAACCACGCATATTTAATTTTATTAATAATCATTCTCAAATCAAGTAAGACATAAATGGTTCTAATAAACGTACTGTACAAAAAAATATATTTTTGTCAAAAAGTAAGTATTTTACGAAGGTTAGCATTTTCTTTTTTATAATGAAAAGTCATTCATAAATACAAAAATTAAAAAAAAAAAAAACAGTACGAAATAAACGGTTCTAAAAAAAGTATTCAATAGAAATTCGTATATTGTCAAAAACTAAGTATTTTACGAAGGTTTACGACGTTTTTGACGTATGGTAAAATACGTCGTAAATGTATGTCAAATACCTTACAGTTTACGACAGACCATCTCTGGTGGTGAGTTAAAAAAAATTGATAAGCGATGGCAACACTATACCAGTTTTCGCCAAGGAGTTAGAATAAGTTTAATTTAGCAACACGCCGCTAGCCGTCACGGTAAATAAGTACACGTAATAAGTGTTCGCCTATCGCTATTGGTTATTATTTACACACCTATTGTTACAAGAGCCATTTTGTATTTTGCGAAACACCAAGCACAACTAGCTTCTTATAATTTATTAAAATAAAAACGATAATGAAGTGCTGAAAACATAGTTATTTCGCTTAAAATTGTGAAAGGTATATTGGTGAACAATTTTGACTTTCCAAATGAGATAAATGTGATAGTTTCAAAAATTTTTTCCAGACACCGCTGCCTTCCGTTGGGAATAAAAGCACTGCTGATGGGAAACTACAACATGTAACTTGTAGCTCAACATCAATCTTTTATTAATGCATAAAAATATGTTAAACGTGATGTGATAGTCGTATAATTGTTATATTTATGAGAATTTTTAAATATTTAATAAAATTAATAAACATCTAAACAATCGTGTTTTACTTGACCACAATGATTCTTTTACAACTATCTTAAAATGCCTTTTGTCTGATTGTTTGAAGGGGCTCTTATTGGCGTCCTTCTAAATGTATCTAGAAGGGCACCCAATAATTGCACTCATGCGATACTTTTTTGTAGTAACTTGGCGTGGTACATCTTCTCAATAGTGACGGCGCTTTTCCTAGGAGTTTTGGATATCGTATACGACTGTTTTCGACGTAGTGGGGATTCTCAGCAGCGCCTTCAAATTCAAAAAATATTGGCAGGGAAGTTGCTTCACAAAAGACGCTCTATCTCAACAAACTAATTGACTTACAGACGTCAAATTTTGACACGAATCATTTGAAGGGGTGTGCTATATAAAAATAAAATGCATTTATTACTAGCGACGCCATCTATGTGTCAGACCGGGGACTTATAAGCCAACCTCTTATTTTTTGTAGTTTTCCTATACGATCCGCCTTTGGGAAATGAAAAGCCCGAATTTCCTTCTTAATTCCGCCCTGCCAACATTTTTTGAATTGGGGGCGCTTCTGAGAATCCCAGTACCGTTGAAAACAATCATATACGATATCAAAAACTCGTCGGAAAGGCGCTCGTACTATTGAGAAGTTGTTCCACGCAAGTTACTACAAAAAGGTTTCGCATGAGTGCAATTATTAGGTGCCTTTATAGATCAATTTTAGAACGACGCCAATAAGAGACCCTCCAAACAATCAGAAAAAGCACATTTTAAGATAGTGTGTAAAAGATCATTGTGGTCGAGTAAAACACGTTTTGTTTAATATTTTAATAATTGATTAATTATTTACAAATTCTTAAAAATTATAACATTATATACACTATCACATCACATTTAACATAATTTTTTGCATTAATGATGAGGTAGAGTTACAAGTAGCGAGTTACATGTTGCAGCGTCTATCAGCCAGTGTTTTCATTCGATGGAGGCAGGCGCGTGTCTGTAAAATATTTGACAAAAACAATCACTTATTCCATTTGGAAAATCAAAAATTGTTCACCAATATACCTTTCACAATTTTAAGCGTAAAATCTATGTTTTCAGAACTTTATTTTCGTTTTTATTTAAATAAAATATAACAAGCTGGTTGCGCTTGGCGTTTCACAAAAAAATAAAATGGCTTTTGTAAAAGTAGTGATGGCAAAATACATGTATGAAGTACATTTTGTACTTTATGATATGCTGCCCCCCATCACAGTAGGATGGTTGTAGTGACATTTACGAGTCTGTGGTAGCGATGAAGATGAAATGGAACTTTGAAATGCTGGCAGGGTAAAGACAGACACACTCGATTCAAATGTCTCGGTGAGTGAATGTCGTCTCTCAAGGACATATTAAAGAGGTAAAGTCATGCAATCAGGTGACTAATATCCACATTCATCTTGTCAAAGGCTTTGTTTACGTTTAATAGGTTTGTTTACATTCTTTGTGTACATAAATATTACAATACAACAACCCTGCCAACATTTTTTGTATTTGGGGGGCCTTCTGAGAATCCCCACTACGTCGAAAACAGGCGTATACGATATCCAAAACTCCTCGGAAAAGCGCCGTCACTATTGAGAAGTTGTACCACGCCAAGTTACTACAAAAAGTTATCGCATGAGTGCAATTTTAGGAGCCCTTCTGATACATTTAGAAGGACGCCAATAAGCAGCCCCTTCAAACAATCAGACAAAGTGCATTTTGAGATAGTTGTAAACGAATCATTGTGGTCAAGTAAAACACGATTGTTTAGATGTTATTAATTTATTGAAACATTTATAAATTCTCATAAATATAACATTTATACGACTATCACATCACATTTAACACAATTTTATGCATTAATAAGAGATTGATGTTGAGTTACAAGTTAAATGTTGTGGCGTCTATCAGCCAGTACTTTTATTCCCAATGGAGGCAGGAAAAATATTTGAAAAACTATCACTTTATTCCATTTGGAAAGTCAAAAATTTTTCACCAATATACTTTTCACAATTTTAACCGTAATAACTATGTTTTCAGCACTTTATTTTCGTTTTCATTGAAATAAATTATAATAAGCCAGTTGCGCTTGGTGTTTCACAAAATATAAAATGGCTCTTGTAACAATAGTGATGGCAAAATACTTTCATGCGAATAGTGGTGGCAAAATACTATCACAGTTGGCGATTGTTGCAGTGTCACTTACGAGTCTGTGGTAGCGATGAGGATGAAATGGAACATTGAAATGCTGGCAGGGAACACTACACATACACAAAATGTCAACTTAACCCTGCCAACATTTTTTGAATTTGGGGACTCTTTTGAGAATCCCCACTACGTCGAAAACAATCATATACGACATCAAAAACTCGTCGGAAAAGCGCCGTCACTATTGAGAAAGTTGTACCACGCCAAGTTACTACAAAATGTTTCGCATGAGTGCAATTATTAGGTGCCTTTATAGATCAATTTAGAACGACGCCAATAAGGGACCCTCCAAAACAATCAGAGAAAAGTGCATTTAAGATTAGTTGTAAAAGAATCATTGTGGGTCGAGTAAACACGTTTGTTTAATATTTTTTAATTTGATTAAACTTTACAAATTCTTAAAAATAACATTTATACCACCTATCACTTACATTTAACATAATTTTTGGCATAATGATGATGTTGAGTTCAAGTAGCGAGTTACATGTTGCTGCGTCTATCAACCAGTGTTTTTATTCCATGGAGGCAGCGTGTCTGTAAAAATATCTTTGAAAAACAATCACTTATTCCATTTGGAAAATCACCAAATTGTTCACCCAATATACCTTTCACAATTTTAAGCGTCATAATCTATGTTTTCAGAACTTTTTTCGTTTTTTTTAATTAAAATATAACAAGCTGGTTGCGCTTGGCGTTTCACAAAAAATGGCTTTTTATACAGTAGGGATGGCAAATTACTTGCATGTACTTTTCGACGTACCTTTTCATGACGGTTGAAGTGACATTTACGAGTCTGTGGTAACGATGAGGTTGAAATGCTGGCAGGGAAGTGACCTGCCATTTTAGTTTGACTTTCTAAATATCATGGGGTGTAAACACGTTTGCTCGTGACTTTACCTTTAATTAATATGCCTTGGTCGTCTCTTTAATTAATGCTTGTTGAAAAACATTCTAGCATTTTTCGAGCGGTTGTGTTTATTAGGATTGTATTGAAGATATTGAGTACTCATTTAATTGTAACGAGTACTCAAAAAATTAGTCAGTAACGAGTACTTGTAATCAAATACTCGTTACTTTCCCAACACTACTCCACAGTCGGGCTAAAAACGTTGACAGATGTTGGTCGGAAAAAAGAAGAGAAAATTCCACGAGTGTCAAATATAATATTTTAATTATATCTGAATGTCTGATTTGACCTGTACGCAATCCCAAGAAGTGATATGAACCGAAAACAGTGAATATGGAATTAAGCTATATAAATTAAGAGTGTGAAGTAAAATAAAGCAAAAGTGAAGTGAACCACCAATGAATGATTGCTTAAGTGTTTCCGAATTTGCGTTGATTAATTCTTGTGGTGGGGGTTAATAATTTTAATAAACAAAACCGAAAACAACACTTAACAAAAGCTCTATAAGATCAATCCAATAAGAAATAAAAAAGGCCCCTGCCTCCCCCCACAAGAAAAAATAATATCAAAATCTTAAAAGTAGAAGAAGATCTGTTGGGGTCTTTCGAAGAGCATTGACAGTACAGTAACGAGTGACGTGAAGTGAAGTGAAGAAAAAGTTCTTATATTCTTGCTTTAGAGCCTTTGGAATATAAATTATGGCAAATAATGCTGCGGCATTGGTCAACACCAAACCCCAGCAACAGTCTTTGCAACCACAGCAGCTAGCACCAGGCCAGTGGAATACACAAACCTTAACGGTTGTCTGTGTTATAGACACACAACTGGGGGATCATTTGAAAGATCGAGAATGTGCTTTGGAGGAAATACAACAGGCGGTGTTATCAGTGGGAGCCAATTTTCAACGAGTCCAGGTAATTATAGTAGACTTTATAGGGGCCCTATTGCAATACCATAAAGTTTTTCGGGTAGGTGGGGGTGATGGGGGAATGGGTTTTGTTACCCGTAACTCGTTTTGTGATAACCATAGATGCGACAAAAGAAACAAATACAAATTTTTTTGATAACAGGAGGTAAACTTATCTTTCGCATTCGTCTCAGGTTTTTGATTTGATTGTGGGATTATCTGCTGCAGGTATTTCAAGGGTTGGTTAGGTAATGTGTCCATACAAACGTTTTCAAGAGGTACAAAGCAATTTTGGATTTTAAGAAATGCTATGGAGGGAAATTGTCTACATAAAATTTTGTCTTTCTGCTCCTTTATACACGAGACGAAGAAATTCCATTTTTTAATCGTAAATATACCAACCTCAGTTCAGACAGTATGTCGCCGTAATAAATACAAACATTGTTACTTGCAAACTTTGCCTTAGAACCTTTCGATTTATTTTTAGAAAAGGTTGTAAAATTCTATTTTGATTGCTACTTGAAGTACTATGTCGTTGTGGTAATGCGATAAGGTGGTAAATAGCAACAGTTATGCGTTTGCCGGTCAACAACCAAGAGACTGGGGATACTTAACCCACAAGTACTATTATCCAACCCAATGATACGATGGGCCTTAAAAAACAATTCAAAAGTTGTACTTGGCAAAAATAAGAAAACACTATGGAGCTAATATATCACCGTGGTTTGGTTTAATCCCAATTTCGATCGGACACCAAAAAATTTTCAGAGTTGGATTTTTTTCCTCTCAGTAATATTGGTGACATTTCTGATGGTTTCACAGAATATCACAGAAAAAATTTCACGAAAATTTTTCCAATTAAAGTCTTAATGGGGTTTTAAATATATTCAAATAAAAATTTAATTGATTCAAACAATTTTTTTAATTGAACAAAAA
>PGFW01023155.1:0-10823 GCA_003123925.1 Haematobia irritans
AATCATGCCGACAACCATCTTGCCATATTATTTCTCCAGGTTTCCCGTTATAGCCGTTTATTCTTTTTTCTTTTAACCCACCAACAAAAAGTTTGGTAAGCATCATTAAATTATCCCTATTAATTGTGACTATTTTCAGTCCATGCTATTAATTTCCCTTCAGTAATCATCGTTTAAGGTTCTTTTGTTCTGCCACCAAAGATTATTTAACCCATTTTCTTTTGTTTGTTGTACTTTGTCTACTCCGTACTTCAAAGATTTAGAGCTTTGAAGAAACCAAAAAGACAAAGCTTAAAAATTCTTCAAGGCATTAATTTTTTTCACAGCATTTATTGTTCATGAGGCAAGGAGGAGTTAACTTTGTCTGTTCTTAAAGTCTCGAAAATCTTTCTTGTTCTATGGACTTTTTCATTGTAGGAATGGCACCATTGCAGTTTATTTCCTGCTTTGTTTTGTAACTGTTCTTTCTTGCTTCAGTTTGTGCCCTGTTCCTCATTTTCCACAGATAACTGTGTTGGCGGCGTGCTTTGCATGAACTGCTTTGTGTTTTGAAATGGGGCACTATTCATTTTTTGGCCATCCTCTGCTTTGCGTCTTCTTGCATCATTTAAAATTCCTACAACGTGTTTTTCTTTTCTTATGCATTTGATGATTGGTTGCTAACCATTCTGATTTCGTTACACCTGTATGATGTAAATGTCGATTCTAATGCCACATGTCTGCTAGTAGATGAGAAAAAAAGGGGAGGACAGGTGGCCAGAAAAATTATGGCCAGCAAGTTGCAGGAGTCTGTTAATTGCCAGACGGACGTTTTTTTAGGGAGGGCACTTTTTATGAAATTTGAAATTCCAATTTTGTCGTTTTTTTTAATGTCTTTAAGAAAGGTACGGGAATTTATATTTTTTAATTATAAAATGGGCGGAAATTTTTTATTTAATTAAGAAAATCTAAAAAAAAAAAAAAAATTGAGACAGCATTTTTATTTTAAGCGCCAGGAAGGAATAATATTTAAGGTCTTGGCAATAGGAAAATTTTTATTTTTTAGGTATTAGTGATTGCCCGTAATTTTGGGTGTCACTTTAGACCTATTAAAATTTTGACAATTATTTTTATCTTTAGAAATAAAAATTTGGAAAATTTATTAGAAATAAAATTTTTGACAAAATTTGTATGATATTAAAATTTTGCCCGATTTCTGATTAGAAATAAAATTGTTGGTAAAATTTTCTTATAGAAACAAATTTGGATTGAATTTTCTTAAGAATAAATGTTTGATTAAACATTTTTTTGCGGTCGTCAAAAAATATTTGATTAAAAAATTTTTTATAAAATGAAATTTTTTTGATAAAATTCTTATATTCGAAAATTAAGAATATTTTGATAAAGAATTTTATATAAATGAATGTGGATAAATTTTCTATTAGAAATGAAAATTTGTTCCAAATTTTTCTATAAGAAATAATTTTTGTGCAAATTTTTCTATTAGAAAATAACATTTTTTGGTTTCAAATTTTTCTTTGATTAGAATCACAATTTTGTGACTTAAATTTTTTTTATTATTCGAAATCAAATTTTGGGCAAAGGATTTCTTATTTAGAATCAGGAATTTTGACAAAATTTTCTTATTAGAAATTAAAATTTGTGACCAAAATTTTCTATTTAGAAATAAAATTTAATGACAAAATTTCTTTTTACAGAAATAAATTTTTAGTCCAATTTTCCATGAAATAAAATTTTTGGACATAAATTTTCTTTATAAATAAAATTTTTTACAAATCTTTCTAAACTTTAATTTTTTTTACAAATGGTTCTATTTAAAATAATTTTCTATACAAACACAAATTTTTGAGACAAAATTTTTCCATTTAGAAAAATTTTTGGAAAAAAATTCTTTTTTTGTATATAATTTTTTTGACAAAATTTTTCTAATAGAAAGTTTTGCAAAATTTGATTTATTTTAGAAATAAAATTTTGTGGTTCCGCAGAATGCTTCTTCTTTAGAATCAAATTTTTGGGACAAAATTTCCTTTAAGAAAAGAAAATTTTTTTTGAAATATTTTCTATAAGATAAATTTGTGCAACAAAATAAAATTTTGGACAAAATTTTTCTTAGAGAAACAAAATTTGGACAAAATTTTAACCCCCCCCCGCCCCCCCCCCCCCTGAAATGCATCTTCACAAAATTTTTATGATTAAAATAAAAATTCATTTTTATAGAATAAATATGACAAAATTTTTATTAGAATAAATTTTGAAAAAATTCATTATTAGAAATAAAATTTGACAAATTTTTCTATAGAATAATGACAAAAATTAGAAATAAAGTTAACAAATTTCTATAGAAATTAAAGTTTTACAAAATTTTTCTATAGATAAAGGTTTAACAAATTTTCGGGTTATTAGAGGGATAAACATTTTTATTAAAATGTTTTCTATTAGAAATTAATTTAGTCCACAATTTTCTTATTTAGAAATTAAAATTTTTTGACAACTATTTCTATTAGAAATTAAAATTTTTACAAATTTCCTATTTTAAAAAATTTTATCAGCAAAATTTTTTTCTATTAAAAAGCAAAAAATTTTGACAAAACATTTTTATAGAAAAAAAATTTGAAAAATTTTCTATAGACATTATTTTTTTGACAAAATTTTTTCTTAGAAATAAAATTTTTTGGACAAAATTCTATAGAAATAAAAGGACAAAATTTTCTAATTAAAAATAAAATTGACAAGAGTACTAGTCAAATTAAAATGAAAAATCATAAAATTAAAAAAAAAATTCTATTGAAATTAAATTTTGGCAAAAGTTTTTATCGCTTGGATAGAAGTATTTTGGTCAAAATTTTTTATTTTCCTTCCAATAGAAAATATTGTCCAAATTTTTATTTTTTCTTATAGAAATTTGGCAAAATTTTTATTTTCTTATAGAAAATTTGGTCAAAAATCTTTTTTAGTGTCTATGAAAAATTTTTCTTTCCAAATTTTTTATTTCTATAGAAAATTTTGTCAAAATTTTTTGTTTTATAGAAAATTTTGTGAAATTTTATAGAAAATGTAAAATTTTATTCTATAGAAAATGTTGTCAAATTTTATTTCTTTTATAGAAAATTTTGGTGACTAAATTTTATTGGCCTATAGAAGGAAGTTTTATAAAATTTTTAGTTTTCTTATTAGAAATTTTGGTTTACGAAACTTATATTTTCTAATAGAAGTTGTTGTTTAAACTTTTTTTGGATTTTCTAGTAGAAATTTGTTAAAGACTTTATTTCTAAGTTAAGAATGTTTTGTTCAAAATTTTATTGTCTATAGAAAAATTTTGTCAGAAAAATTTCTTTTATTTTTATTAAAGAAAATTTGTTTTCGGAAGAGAGTTTACTTTATTCAGTTAGCAGATTTTGTACATAGATTTTATTTTCTACTAATTTTTTATTTTTTAATTATAAATTGTTGAATGATTGATTTCTGTAGAAATTTTGTCCAACAGTTTTTTTTCTCTAGAAAATTTTTGTCAAATTTATTTTTGTTGTCAAAATTTTGATTTAATTAGAAAATTTATTGTTTCAAAATTTTTCTTTTTCTTATAGAAAATTTTGTCAATGATTCTAGAGGAACATTTGGGACAAAATATTCTATAGTAAATTTGGTCAAATTTCTTTATAGAAAATTTGTCAAATTTATTATCAAAAGGAAATTTTTCAAATTCATTGGAACATTTGTCAAATTTTGTGTTATAGAAATTTTTATATTTATAGACAAATTTTGTAAAAAATTTCAAGTTTAAAGAAAATTTTTGTAAAAATTTATTATTTATAAAAGAAATTTTCCAATTTATTCTTATTTGGAAAGATTTGACTTAAAATTTATTTTTCTGGTAGAAATTTTTTGGTCATTTATTTTATTACACCAAATCTTATAGAAAATTTGTAAAATTTTTACTTTCTTTAGAAAATTTTGTCAAACATTTTATTTTCATAGAAATCTTGCCAAAATTTTGATTTCGATATTAAAAAATTGTCCACAATTTTTGATTTTCTTTATAGAAAATTTGGACAAATGTTATTCTGCTATTTTAGAAATTTGCACAAAATTTTATTTCTAATAGAAATCTGGGACCAAATTTTCATTTCTATAGACAAATTTTATCAAAATTCATTTTATTATAAATTTGTTTATCCAATATTTATTTCGATATAAATTTTTATCAAATTTCATTTTATAAAAGTTTTTATCAATTTGTTATTTTGTAAAAATGTTTATCAACCATTTTATTATCTATAGAAAATTTCAGTAAGAAATTTTTGTTTCCTATAGAAAACTTTTACCAAAATTTCATATTTCTATAACTGACAAATTTTTTCGGGCAAATTTATGTTCAATAACAAATTTTGTCAATTTATTTCTATAGAAATTTTCTCAAATTTTATTCTAAAATTATTATTCAAAAATTTTATTTAGTCTAGCATATGCCAAAATTCGGCTATCCCTAGTTATCGTAAATAATTTCTGATTGCCAGACCTAATTATATTTCCCCTCCTTCATAAATGCATCTCTTAATTTCTATATTTAAATAAAAATTTCCGCCTTTATATTAAATATATCCCCTCTCCTTAAAGAAAAACATTTAAAAAAAACGTTAGAAAATGATTTACATTTCTTAACACGTGCTCCTCTAAACTCGTCGGCATTAATACAGACTTCCTGCACTTGGCTGGGGCATATTTTTTTTTTGCCACTTGTCGCTCCGTTTTTTTGCTCATCTTACTTAACAGGACAGGTGCATTTTTAAGCGAAAATCGATCATTCATATACATCCTAACCATCATGTTCACATCATGCAATGTCATAGAAAGAAAACACTATTGAGGGATTTTTTAATGATCCAAAAAACGCCGAGGATGCTCCAAATGAAAGTAGTGCTATTCACAATGCCCCACAAGCTATCCAGTTGCGCCACGCCGCCACACGAGTTTTCCTGTGGAAAATGGCAGGAACAAAATGGGCCCTATGAACAATGAAAGACCAGTTAAACAAAAAGGACCTTAACTCATGTGCCATTCTCATGAAGTTCATAGAACAAAAGAAGATTTTCGAAAAAAGACTTCTCTCAAAGACGGACAAAAAACTTGGTTAGACTTCGTTCTTTGCTCATCATGACATAAAATGTGTGAAAATTAGTTAGCTGAAGAATTAAGTACTTTGTTCTTGTATTGTCTTTTCAGCTCTCAATCATTTTGGAGTATGGGTAGACAAAGTTTTTAGAAAAAAAAGCAAAATGGTTAAAATACCTTGGTGGCAACAAGGACTGTAAACGTGATTTATCTGAGGGATTAATAGCATTGGACTGATGTTCACATTATAGGAGATATTCTAATGATAGCTACCAATTTTGTTGTTGGTGTTTTAAGATTAAGGGCTATTAGACGGACGGGGAATACCTGGGAGATAGTAGGCAGTTTATGTTTTGGCCATGGTTTTCACACCGGATGTTCAGATTTTGGATGGCATACAAAGAATACTAATTAATTTTTTTTCCACTTACGACATAATGCGTGCGGACAGTTTACACTTTCGATTTGCTATTTAGAGATTTATTTAATGACAAATTTTTCTTTCTTCCCATTGCAAGTTGGAAAGGGATGCGGTATGCTGAATTAGTTGCTTAAAACCAGCTTTCGATTTATTCTATATTTTTTCTTATAAAAATTGTAGGTTTCGTTTCCCTCAACAACAAATTCGATTTTCAAGTTTGTAAAACTTAAAAACCAAACTTTTTATAATTTTTAGTTTTAAACAAAAATTAAATTTATTCATTCACCTTAGTACTTCTTATATATACATTTGATTTTCTGTTTAATTAATTATTCTATGAAAAAGTTTTTTTTGTTTTTCATCTTCTTTACAGTTTCTCATTAGAGATCGCATCACTTACTTACCAATGCCATAAAAAATTTTGACAACTAAACTTAATTCAATTAAACAAAATCTAGATTTTTTGTATTCATTTTGTTATTGGGACAAAAAGAAACCACAACAACCACAGAAAAAAGAACATTGCGCAATTGTGTTTTTAGTTTTGATTCGATTAGAATTTTCAATTAGTTTACATTTTGAAGCTTATGCCCTCGAAAGGCATTACACGTCCTCACCATAAAAATTTTTTTTTAAAAAACAGCATCAAGCAAAAATTTTTCAAAGCAAAAGTGCTTTTCTTGTTAACAAAAAAAAATTTTTGAATTGCCAAAACCAAAGCAAATAGCAGGAGAGTTTTCAAATTGATTTTGTGTGATTGTTTTTTTCAAAATAAATAAATCACAAAAAAATTTCACAAAACCAAATAAATAAATTAAATTTAAAAAAATCCAAAAAGACTTTAAAACACACTTATTTACAGCAGACAGTATTCAGAATTTCTGGTGCGTACGATCACCATTTTAAGATGGGCCCATAGGCAACTTTGAAGAATTTTGGGCCCAAAATTGGCAGCAGCAAAAAGCCCATACAGTTTGTTGGCGTTGATATTTGAAATTTTGTAATTAAATAGGTTAAGGTTGGCAAATTGTATGTGGCGATATCCTTATATTAGTTTAAAGCTGTTTTTTCGGGTGAATTTTGTGAGGGCATTGTTTTCCATAGCCATAAATTATAATGCACTACGGACAGCACAATTTTCTCTGTTATCCTTCTATTTATTTATCGAAATTATGGTGACCCAAACCACTATCTTTTTTATCATTTATGGGAATAACGGCGTTCTTATTGAATGTTATGTTACTCAACTGAAAGCGATTTTAAATCAGTTTAAGAGACTAGGAATTACAATTGGGCCTAAGGGTAAATTTAACAAATTAAAAAGAAAATTTATTTAGGTTTTTGTCTTTAGAAGATAACATTACATGCATAGCACTTTAGAGATTTAGAAAAGCGTATTCGATACCTTCCCTTGTCCGAGCAATTAAATTGTATTATTTTTTTTCATTTAAAAAAAAAAGCCGGTGAAATGAACATTTCTGTTTTGGAAATTATAACAACAAGACCTATCTATTTTGGAGAATAAAAGACGGGCCTTAAAATTCTTCAGGGCTTATAAATAAAATTAAAACAAAATTGTCTGTAGTGATGTTCTCCGAAAGTTTTAATATTTCTTTGATGTTTTTTTTAGAAAATATATATATTTAGCACTAGGTAAAAAAATTGTATTCATACATCCGTGCCGAGCAATTAAAATTTCTATTCATTCTTTAAAATAATCCGTTAAAAATGAAAACATTTCTTGTTGGGAATAGATAACAACAAGAACTATCGTATCTAATTACGATCTATTTGGAGAATAAAGGCGGCTTATTAATTTACAATTTATAGATAGTTATCAGAAAGTGATTTAAATCAGTAGAAAATATTAGAAGGGTTTCTAATAAAATTTTAAAAAATAGTTAAGGGATTTCTTTGAATGATTCTTCAAGCTTTTGGAAGAGAAAAATATTTATACACTAGCTAGAAAAAGTATTCATACTTCCCTGGTGAGCAATTGAAATTTACATCTCGTTTTTAAAATAATGTGTGAAAAATGAAAACATTTCTGTTGGGAATATAACAACAGACCTATCTATTTTGAGACTAAAGGCGGATTAGTAAATTATAATTTATAGAAAGTTACCAGAAAGTGATTTAAATCAGTAGAAAATATTAGAAGTGTTTGTACTAAAATTTAAAAAAATGGTTTTAGTAATTTCTTTGAAAGATAATATCTTTTTATGCATTTGGAAGAGACAAATATTTATACACTAGCTATAAAAAGTATTCATACTTTCCGCCAGAGTAATTTAAATTAACATATCATTTCTAAAAAAATGTGTGACAAATTAAAACATTTCTGTTAGAAAAAAAAAAAAAAAAAAAAAAAAAAAAAGAGAGGAGAATTTTTTTTCCCGTCAACAACAAATTCGATTTCCAAGGTGTAAACTTAAAAAAACCAAACAATTATTATAAATTTTATTTTAAACAAAATTAAATTTATTCATTCACATAGGACTTTATTATATATTACATTTGATTCTGTTAATTAAATTATTCATATAAAAAAGTTTTTTTTTGTTTTTCATCTCTTTACAGTTCTCCATAGAGATTTCGCATCAACTACTTACCAATGCCATAAACAAATTTGACAACAAACTAATTCAATAAAAACAAAATCTACGATTTTGTATTCATATTTTGTATGGGACAAAAAAAACCAACAACAACCAAAAAAAAAAACATTGCGCAATTTGTTTAGTATATCGATAGAATTTTTCAATTTATTTACATTGAAGCTAAGCCCTCAACATACACGTAACATAAAATTTTAAACAAACATTCAAGCAAAAATTCAAACAAAAGTGCTTCTTGTTAACAAAAAAAAAATTGAATTGCCAAAAACCAAAGCAAATAGCAGAGAGTTACAAATTGATTGTTATTGTTTTTCAAATAAATAAATCACAAAAAATTTCACAAAATCCAAAATAAATAAATTTGAAATAAAAAAATCCAAAAAGACTATAAAACACATATTCAACAGCAGCAGCAGTATCAGAATCTTCTACATCACCATAATGGGGCCCATAGGCAAACTGAAAATGCCCAAAATGCAGCAGCAAAAGGCCATACATTGTTGGCGTTGATATTTTTGAATTTTGTCTTAATAGGTAAGTGGCAAATTGTTATTGTGGATTATCTATATTAGTTTTAAGCTTTTTTCGGTGAATTTTGTGAGGCATTGTTCCATAGCCATAAATTTATAATCACTACGGACAGCAATTATCCTTCTTTTATCCTTGCTATTTATATCGATATTTTACCAAACCACTTATCTATCTATTTGGGGAATAAAGGCGCTTATTAAATTATAATTTATAGGAGTAACTGAAAGCGATTTAAATTCAGTAGAGACTAAGATAGCAATGGCCTAACGTAAATTTAACAAATAAAAAAAATAAGTTTTAGTTTTTCCTTTAAGAAGATAACATACATCTACACACTAGATAGAAAAAGTATTCATACCTCCCGTCCGAGCAATTAAAATTTATATTTCATTTAAAAAAAAAAGCCGTGAAAAATGAAAACATTTCTGTTGGGAATATAACAACAGACCTATCTATTTGGAGAATAAAGACGGCTTAAAATTTCAGGGCTTAAAAATAAAAAATTTAAAACCAAAATGTTGTAGTGATTTCTCGAAGATAATATTTCGTTGATTTTTTTTTAGAAAAAATATATATAATTTTATGCATAGTTTTAAAAATGTATTCATATACATCCCGTCCGAGCAATTAAATTTTATATTTCATTTTAAAATAAGCCCGTAAAAATGAAAACATTTCTGTTGGGAATATAACAACAGAACTATCTATTTGGAGAATAAAGGCGGCTTATTAATTTATAATTTATAGATAGTTATCAGAAAGTGATTTAAATCAGTAGAAAATATTAGAAGGGTTTCTAATAAAATTTTAAAAAAATAGTTAAGGGATTTCTTTGAATGATTTCTTCAAGCTTTTGGAAGAAAAATATTTATACACTACTAGAAAAGTATTCATACTTCCCTGTGAGCAATTGAAATTTACATCTCTTTTTAAAATAATGTGTGAAAAATGAAAACATTTCTGTTGGGAATATAACAACAGACCTATCTATTTGAGACTAAAGGCGGAATTAGTAATTATAATTTATAGAAAGTTACCAGAAAGTGATTTAAATCAGTAGAAAATATAGAAAGTGTTTGTACTAAAATTTAAAAAAAAATGTTTTAGTAATTTCTTTGAAAGATAATATCTTTTTATGCATTTGGAAGAGACAAATATTTATACACTAGCTATAAAAAGTATTCATACTTTCCGCCAGAGTAATTTAAATTAACATATCATTTCTAAAAAAATGTGTGACAAATTAAAACATTTCTGTTAGGAATATAACAACAGACCTAACTATTTGGAGAATAAAGGCGTCTTATTAAATTATAAATTATATCCAGACACTTGAAACTGATTTAGAGAATCAGTGAAGAAAATTCACAGGGTTTCTTAAAAAATATTGAAAAAAATAATTTTAATGATTTATTTGAAATAATTTTCTTCCATGCTTTTGAAGTAGAAAATTAATTTTTACAATTGGTGAAATAGTCATACTTTCCGCTCGAACAATTAAAATTTATCATTTTTTTAAAATAATCAAAAAATGAAAACAATTTCTGTTGGGAATATAACAACAGACCAATCTATTTGGAGAATAAAGGCGACTTATTAAATTATAATTTATAGTCAGTTACCAGAATTGATTTAAATCAGTCCGTCCGATCAATTAAAATTTAATTTCCTATTTAAAGTATGCTGTGAAAAAATAATATAATTTCTTTTAGGTATAAAACACCTATCTATTTTGAGAATAAAGCCGACTTATTAATTTATATTTTATAGGCAGGCACTTAAAAATAATTTTAATCAGTTGAGAATATGTATGTGCAAAATTAAAATAGTTTTCTTGGGAATACACCAACAGACCTTCTATTTTGAGAATAAAGGCGTTCATCAGTTGAGAATATGTATGTGCAAAATTAAAATATTTTTGTTGGGAATACAACAACAGACCTATCTATTTTGAGAATAAAGGCGACTTAATTAATTTATATTTATAGCAGGCCTTAAAAATAATTTTAATCAATATGAGAGAATATAGTTATGTGCAAAATTAAAATATTTTTCTTGGGAATACACCAAAATACCTATCTAATTTTGAAATAAAGGCGCTTTAATTAAATTATAATTTTTAGGCAACACTTCAAAATGATTGA
>PGFW01023158.1:8441-18583 GCA_003123925.1 Haematobia irritans
AAAATTAATTTCCTTGTCTCATTTGTAACTCGAAACTATTTTTCTCTGATTTATGCACAATTTACGAATGAGGAAACCTCTGGGCTCCATTGAACAAGGCAAAAAAAAATCCCAAACCAATTAGCACTTCCTTAGGCAAACCATACGATCTGTACTCTCTGAATATATGCATTATAGAGTTTTTTTTAAAGAATTTTTACTCAACAATTTGATGGTTTCCGGTTTAAAATGCCGGATATAAAAATTATGAACCGTACGTAACTAACATGGGACGTGGGGAGGTTCAGATATTGGAAGCCTGAGTTTATTTTTCTGTTAGCGTAGCAAGGCATAGAGCTGCCAGGTAATACAAGCAATGCAATCAATTATTGATGATGACATTTCAGGTAGTTGAGAAAGGGAAATATACAGACATGAGACGGACGGACAAACGGAGGGCTGGTTGGTGGACGTTGTAACAGTATCGAACAACAAGTGTGCATCTTCAAAGGCGTTTAATTGGTTTCTTAGAGACACATCAACGACTTATTGTTCATCGAATGCATTTATGCATTTAAATGCTTGCACTTTATTTATTTTGTATTGGTGGTTCTGGTTGTTATTCCCACTTTCCAGTCAGGAACTTCAACCATACTCTTCAGTTTATCGCTACCGATAGGTTACCGGTTGCCAGTACGCAGGGTTTTCATTTCATTTCTTTTGTTTAGTTTATGTTTGGATTTAAGGAAATGTCAAAGAACTTCTGTCAACCAATCCCTTTGGAGTGAAACGATAATAATAATTGTGATGTGCTGGCAGCAAAAGAAGTGAGACATGGAGCAGGGAACAAACTGCATATGTTTTTTTATATTTGTCGAGTGGTTTGGTCGTTGGAATTTAAATGCTTGACGCGCACAAAAAGGCTTGAGGTTTATACTATGGTCGGAACTATGGACTCGATTTAGCAAAATGAAGTCGTTGTCCACATTCAATAGGCATGCAGATGAATGCTGCATATGCCCTTGGAAATTTTGTGCTATTTTAAAACTACGAATTTTCATATTTTTTCCTTGTGTAAAAGATCGCGAAAGATGAAATGTAGAAAACGCGTTAGACATACAAACATGTGGTAATCTTAGGTGTTAACATTGGAATACCAAGTAGATGCCTAAGGCAAGTTTTTTTTTGTATATTGTATGTCCTCTGTATAATATTTTACCTTTTTTGCAAGGCAGCCATAATTTGGAAGCTATGAAATGATCATAAATTGTCATCATCTGGGAAATCCTTTTTACAGATTTCGTAGGCTTTAAGGACCTTCAGACAAAACGCTGAGGAAGGCGAAAAGTCCAACAGTTTGACAAGGAATGGGAGAGGTTCAATTTTCTAATAGAAATAAAGATTTTTGAAAAAATTATTAGAAATAAAATTTGAAATTCTACTAGAATATAAAATTGTGAACAAATTTGTATATAAAAATTAAATTTGGAAACATATTATAATAAGAAATAAATTTTGACAAATTTTCTGTAGAATTAAAATTTTGACAAAATTTTCATAGAAATAAAATTTTAGAAAATTTCTAAAAAATAAATTTTGAAAATTTTCTATAGAAATAAAATTTTGACAAAATTTTCTATAAAAATAAAATTTTGACAAAATTCTCTTTAGAAATAAAATTTTGACAAAATTTTCTATAGAAATAAAATTTTGACAAAATTCTTCTATAGAAATAAAATTTTGACAAATTTTCTATAGAAATGAAAATTTTTCTATAGATGTAAATTTGAAAATTTTTTTTTTAATTAAATAAAATTTTTTATAAAAAAAATTTTGACAAATTTTCTATAGAAATAAAAATTTTGACAAAATTTTCTATAGTAAAATTTGACAAAATTTTCTATAGAAATAAAATTTTGAAAATTTTCTGTAAGAAATAAAAATTTTGACAAAATTTTCTATAGAAATAAAATTTGACAAAATTTTCTATAGAAATAAAATTTTGGAAAAAATTTTCTATAGAAATAAAATTTTGACAAAATTTTCTATAGAAATAAAATTTTGACAAAATTTTCTATAGAAATAAAATTTTTGACAAAAATTTATAGAATAAAATTTTGACAAATTTTCTATAGAAATAAAAATTTTTGACAAAATTTTCTATAGAAATAAATTTTGAAAAATTTCTTATATATAAATTTGACAAATATTTTCATAGAAATAAAATTTGAAAATTTTTTTATAGAAATAAATTGACAAATTTTTAATAATTGAAATTTTGACAAAATTTTGAAAAATTTTTAAAAATAATTAAATTTTCTATAGAAATATAAATTTGACAAAATTTTCTATAGAAAATAAAATTATTGACAAAATTTCTTTATTAGAAATAAAATTTGACAAAATATTCTATAGAAATAAAATATTTGAGACAAAATTCTATAGAAATAAAATTTTGACAAATTTTCCTATAGAATAAATTTTTCTATAGATTAAAATTTGACAAAATATTTTATAAAAAAAAATTTAAAAATTTTTTTATAGAAATAAATTTTGACAAAATTTTCTTATAGAATAAATTTGACAAAATTTTCTATAGAAATAAAATTTTGACAAAAATTTTCTATAGAAATAAAATTTTGACAAAATTTTCTATAGAAATAAAATTTTGACAAAATTTTCTATAGAAATAAAATTTTGACAATTTTCTATAGAAATAAAATTTGACAAAATTCTTTATAGAAATAAAATTTTGACAAAATTTTCTATAGAAATAAAATTTTGACAAAATTTTCTATAGAAATAAAATTTTGACAAAATTTTCTATAGAAATAAAATTTTGATAAAATTTTCTATAGAAATAAAATTTTGACAAAATTTTCTATAGAAATAAAATTTTGACAAAATTTTCTATAGAAATAAAATTTGACAAAGTTTCTATACAAATAAAATTTTACAAATTTCTTATAGAAATAAAATTTTGACAAAAATTTTCTATAGAATAAAAATTTGACAAATCTTAAAAAAATTAAAAAAAAATTATTGACAAAAATTACAAGTTTCTATAAATCGATAAAAATCTATATAAAATAAAGTTTTTTCATACTTAAAGATAAATCCGTTTCCAATATTTTTTCAATCATAATCCTGATATCCAATTACTGAATTGTTTTCAGGGGGGCGTCAATTTAATATGAGACAATATACAAAAATTATTGATCATACATACTGTCTCTTCTTTATTCTAGAACGTAAATTTTGAGTGATTACTGATTATCAAAGTAGATTTGACAGAGATTCATAATGTTTGCAATCTCCTATGAAATAAAATAATTTGATAAATTTTTTGTAGCAATTAAATTTTGCAAGGCTATATCAAAAAAAATAACCTGAAGAAAATTTCATTGAAAAACTAATTTATTAAAGAAAAATTGTCATATAATAACCAAGACTAAAAATAATATAAAATACTATTTTTTCGATAAAAACTACTTTTTTATATGACCACAAAAAATTCACAAAAATACTCACCAGTTCAAAATGAGATTTTTTAATTGGTCAGATTTTTGGTATAAATTTTGTTTATAATTTTGTTGATTATTTTTGGCACGAAGTTGGCAACTCGTTATCATAATACATGATATTAAATGCCGTTAAACTTTGTGAATATTTTTTATTAAAAAGGTACTTGCCAGATTGTAGCACTTTTTAAAATCGGGTGTGCCCCTTATGGCTATTGTGACACTTTTTGTGCCACTTTGTAGAAGAACTCTCAACGGTAAAGCTCGATGACCAAAATTAATTGTAAACCATGAAGTCTCACTTTGCATCTTTTTAATTTATTTCAAGTGTTTGTATCCTGTTTTTCTGCACTTTTCGAGTCCAACAAATCTTCAGCCGCATTAAAGATTATCATAATATTTATGTATGGACATTTGCATTTATAATCTTATGGCACCCACAACAATATAAAATGTTTCTGTGAATATTAGCCTTTATGAGACCATATGCAATATCTGGTTGCGACTGTATATCACCACATGACTACTAGTGGTACAAAAGAGCATTGCTTTTACCATATGACTATTTATAGTGCTTCTCTCCCCCACCTTTATTGACAAAAACAACAATGCATTCATCTGGCTACTATAGTCAAGCCATATATGAGATGACTATGACTCAGAGTCGGGTTGGTTTTAAATTCACTTCGGCTGGTAGCGTGCAAATTTTGTTTATAAGCAGATACACTCATATTTGGGTCTATCTATCCCTCTTGAATCATGAAGACCAGGGAGTTTTTGGTGTGAAGTTATTTGCAATAGTATTTTTTGTACTGCACGCGGGGATTCGTGTTTTTTTTTTTTGTTGCCCAAGTTAGATTTTGGCGCCCGACATTTTTTTGACATTGTTTTGCCATTCAACTCGATCCGACTTCTGGGATATACCGACCGACTCTTGAAGACCTATGAAGGCGGACAGACATCCAACATGTGTCAGCGCAACACACATGTAAGATGTAACCTCCTCTTTGATTCCAAACATGGCTTGATGTTATTTTCAAGTTGTCGTCTCCCATATAAAGGATGGCAACTTGATGCATTTTACGTACTATGTAGGAGACATTAATAGCAAGCGGCCAGAGGCTGTTGTCTGTTCGAGAGACAAGAGACACATATATAGCTCCATTTGTGTTTTTGTTTCTTGGTGTATGGAGAAAACTTTGAACTTTTACAGAAAATCTTGTTTGTTATATGTCATGTTTTCATTGCGGGTTATATTTATACTAAAAACATCTAAGGAAGTAACTGTACTGGAATACAACTTCCCTTCGGTCAATGCTCCAACTACATATGTATGCAAATTCTTTACCATTCCGGCAGTGGATTTATTTTATATTCTTCATACCAAAAATGTCTTCCCCTTATATGTCTTAGGTCTTATATGCAAAAACCTTTTCAGGAAGCTTTGCACACAAGTATTTATAAAAAGGATGTGATTCATTCATACTTTACTCGTTCTCTCCCCCATGGCATTTACAACTCAAAAGGTCTTTAACATTTTGTGTTTGTTCCATTTAAATTCTTCCTGCGCCCAGTAAAACTTCATCTTATGCATCATTCATTCAAAAAAAAAAAAACGAAACAATCATTCATACATTGACATTCCTTAAGGCAGCGCCACCCTACTGCCAGACTCTTGGGATTGAAATAAAACAGATGGGTCTCATTTTCACTAAGTGATAAAATGATGAAAATATGCAGCCTATAATGTTGTCGACATATGCCTTCGATGATATTAATGGCAATGGAGTAAATTCTATAATTATTGGAAACTCTTATCTCGTTGTAATTCTTGACATTTGGCCTATCTCCACCAGTAAGATATAATTCAAGCACTTAATTACGACAGATTGTTTGCGATGGTATTTATTTTATTTTTTTTTTTCGATCAAAAACTTGGCGTTTTTTTTTTTTTTTGATATTTTAATTGAAAGCATTTATTTTGCATTCTTCAAGGATTCTTCGATTTTGATAAATTGTCAATCTAGAGAACAATCTACTCTACAAATTGCACATACCTGAACTCTTTCACTGGCAATATACCAAGAATTTTGCTGTAATAGAAAAAAAAATTATATAAATTAGTTAAAAATGAAATTTTAAAATAAAGAGAAATAAAAACAAATAGAATTGAAATTTTCAGTTATGGAGAAAGCAAGGCATATTTAAAAAGGTTTTTCCAAGGTATCAGCTTTATATTCAAAATATATTTCATTAATGACATTGGTATCGGTATCTCTTCTCATCTATACCAAAAGAACAGTTTTCTTTTCTGAAGAACACATTTTTCTCTTGGTGCTAAAAAATTTTATTTGAAAAATGTTTACGTGACAATCGTTGAATCTCTTATCTTGAATTCGAGTTTATTGGCTCCAAACAAAAACAAAACTTACTGCATAATAAAGAGGAATATCGTTTATCTTAAATTTCGTTCCAGAGGAAAGTATTTGTTCTTTGGATGTACTCCAATTTAACATACAACTCAGACAAATAAAAATAAGGCATTGAAAATAAAATTATTTTATGCCAAAAAATTTAAATTTTGCTTTAGTATAATGAGAGAAAAGTGCTCAAAGTTTTTCAATTCAGCGTACAGCCGTCTGATAATATGATACATCTACAAAAAACGGTTCTTTAAAATAATGAAATTTTTATTAAACGAAAGTTTATAATCTTTGTTTCAAACATTATTTTCATTACATTTAGAACAGGAATCCTCGTATTGAAGTCGTATTACTTTCAACTAAGGAAAATCGTTTTTTAATTTAAAGAAATCTTCTTTAAATTAAAAGTCAGATAACTCCCCAGCAAAAAACTTTGGAAGTTGTTCTACACGTACATCTTTAAAAGCACTTCCAAAAATGTCCTACCAAAGAAGTTATTTATTTTAAATATACAGGAGGTAATTTTTCTTCAATTTTTTATAAATCGTTTTTTTTCATAGTTTTACGTAATAATTTTTACTTTTTTTGTTTCAAATACTTTAAAAACAGAGAAACGATTTACAAAATGGTACAAATTTTTATTTTTTATTTCTATAAAAAATTATTCAAAATTTAACATCTATAGAAAATTTTGTCAAAACTTTATTTCAATAGAAAACTTTTGCAATCTTTTATTTCTATAGAAAATTTTTGCAAAATTTAAATTCTATTGAAAATTTTTGCAAAATATTATTTCTATAGAAAATTTTTGCACAATTTTATTTCTATAGAAACTTTTTACAAAATTTTATTTCTATAGAACATTGTGTCAAAATATTATTTCTAAAGAAATTATTGTCAAAATTTAATTTCTAAGAAAATTATTTTTATAGAAAAATTTTATTTTTATAGAAAATTCTGTCAAAATTTTATTTTTATAGAAAATTTTGTCAAAATTTTACTTCTATAGAAAATTTTGTCAAAATTTTAGTTTTATAGAAAATTTTGTCAAAATTAGAAACTTTTGCAAAATTTTATTTCTATTTGTCAAAATTCTGTTTCTATAGAAAAATTTACCAAACCCGTATTCCTATTTGTTGTTTTGAGCTGAGATCAAAACCATTGCGTTGACTATACTACAAATTTATTTGGGCAAAGCCCTATAGACTGCAAGATGGTTGGTTTAAAAACAGAGTAACAATTTTCAAAATTTTCAAAATATTCAAATTTTACATCTATAGCAAAAATTTTGTCAAAACTTTATTTCAATAGAAAAAAATTCTTATTTCTATAAAAAAATTTTTGTGGCAAAATTTTAATTCTATTGAAAATTTTTGCATAAATGTTATTTATATAGAAAATTTTGCAAATTTTATTTCTATAGAAAATTTTTATACAAAATTTTATTTCTATAGAACAATTGTTCAAAATTTTATTTCTATAGAAAATTTTGTCAAATTTTATTTCTAAAGAAATTTTTTTAAAAAATTTTTTCTATAGAAAATTATTTTATAGAAAAATTTTAATTTTTTATAGAAAATTTCTGCCAAAATTTATTTTATAGAAAATTTTTGTCAAAATTTTACTTTCTATAGAAAATTTTGTCAAATTTTACTTTTATAGAAACATTTTCACTTTTATTTTATAGAAAATTTTGTCAAAATTTTATTTCTATAGAAAATGTTTGTCAAAATTTTATTTCTATAGAAAAATTTTTGAAAATTTTATTTCTATAGAAAATTTCGTCAAAATTTTATTTCTATAGAAAATTTTTACAAAATTTTATTTCTATAGAAAATTTTGTCAAATTGTATTTCTAGAAAAATTCTGTCAAACTTTTATTTTTATAGAAAAATTGTTCAAAAATTTTACTTCTATAGAAAATTTGTTTCAAAATTTTTTTCTATATAAAATTTTGTTCAAAATTTGTTTTCTATAGAAAATTTTGTCAAAATTTTAGTTTTATAGAATTTTGTCAAAAATTTTTATTTTTATAGAAAAATTTGTGTCAAAATTTTATTTCTATAGAAAAGTTTGTCAAAATCTTTACTTCTATATAGAAACATTGTTGTCAAAATTGTCTTTTTAATAGAATTTATGTCAAAATTTTACTTTTATAGAAAATTTCTGTTCAAAATTTTATTTTTATAGAAAATTTTGTCAAAATTTTACTTCTATAGAAAATTTTGTTAAAATTTTACTTCTATAGAACATGTTGTCAAAATTTTCTTTTAATAGGAAATTTAGTCAAAATTTTACTTATATAGAAAATTCTGTCAACATTTTACATCTATAGAAAATTTTGTGAAAATTTTACATCTGTTGAAAATTTTGTCAAATTTTACTTATATAGAGCCACCGTTGGTGCAATGGTTAGCATGCCCGCCATTGCATTACACAAGGTCGTGGGTCGATATTCCTGACTTCTGACCGAAACACAAAAAAATTTTCAGCTGCTGGATTATCCCACCTCTAGTAATGCTGGCTGACATTTCTTCTAAGGGTTTCAAATGCTTCTCTTAAGGGGTTTCACTGGAATGTTGGAACGCCGTTCGGACTGGCTAATAAAAAGGAGTCCCTTGGTCATTGAGCTAACATGGAATCGGCAGCATCAGTGATAATGAGAGAAGTTTCACCAATGTGGCTATCACTAATGAATAGTTTTATGCGCTTTTACAAGACTATCAGTTATTCGCGAGCGACAGTGATCGTGTCGGAACAAATCCCATATATTGTGTTACATTATTAAGTTAAGTCCGAAGGCATAATCGATCTGCTTGCATGCTTTATGGGAATCGATAACACATATTACCGATTATTTAGGTCATCGCGACAAGTCGTATCGATTACGACACACTGCAAGATTTTTTTTACAAACACCCGACATTCTCGTCCGGAATTAACTGATAGTCTGAATAAACTGCGCATTAAGTGAGCCTGATACATCGGGCTGCACCTAACTTAACCTCACCTAAACCTACTTCTATAGAAAATTTTTGTAAAAATTTTAATTTCTATAGAAAATTTTGTCCAAAATTTTAGTTTTATAGAAAATTTTCTTCCAAAATTTTTAGTTTTATAGAAAATTTTGTCAAAATTTTATTTTTATAGAAAATTTTGTTTAGAAAAGAATGTTTTGTCAAATTTTATTTGGCAAAGCCCTGTAGACTGCAAGAAAGCGTTGTTTATAAACAGAGTATACAATTTAAAAACGCGTACACATTTTTTTTTTATTTTTATTTTTTCTTAGAAATTTTGTCAAAATTGATATCTTGAAATTTGTTCAAAAATTATTTTGAAAATTTTTTTCAAATGTCAAAATTTTTTTTCTATAGAAAATTTTGTCAAAAATTTTTTATTTAGATTTTGCCAAATTTTTTCTATTAGAATTGTCATTATTCTATAGAAAAGTTGCCGTCAAAATTTTTAACTTATATAGAAAATTTTCTTTTCAAAAATTTTATTTTATAGAAAATGTCAAAATTTTACTTCTATAAAAAAATTATTTTGTAAAAATTTTCTTTTAATAAAAATTTTGTTCAAAAATTTTAGTTTTATAGAAAATTTTGTCAAAAATTTTATTTTATAGAAAATTTTGTCGAAATTTTATTTTTATAGAAATTTTGTCAAAATTTATAATTTCTATAGAAAATTCTGTCAATATTTTATGTTTATAAAAATGTTGTCAAAATTATTTCTATAGAAAATTTTGTCAAAATTTTTAATCTTCTATAGAAAATGTTGTTCAAAAATGTGTATTCTAAAAAAATCTGTCAAAATTTTATTTTTATAGAAAAATTTGTCAAAAAGTTTACTTTCATAGAGAATTTTGTTAAAAATTTTAGTTTTATAGAAAATTTATGCAAAATGTTATTTCTATAGAAAATTGTATCAAAATTGTATTTCTAGAAAATTCTGACAAAATTTTATTTTTATAGAAAAATTTTTCAAAATTTTGCTTCTATAGAAAATTCTGTCAAAATTTTATTTTTATAGAAAATTTCATCAAAATTTTACATTTTTTTCATGGTGCATATGTATATGTATATTTAATTTATATTACAATTACACATTTTTAAATAATTTATTTAAAAATGTATATAAAATGGACCAAAAAATAGAAGAAAAATAAAAATCAAATCTAAATTATTGAAAACAAAAATAAATATCAATTTTCAGT
>PGFW01023172.1:42157-55279 GCA_003123925.1 Haematobia irritans
ATACCAAATAAAATCCAGAGCTCACCATTACTCTAAGTGTGGTTACGGCTGTGGGAACGAAAAAAGTGAAACGAAGTTTGAGTGCTGTTATTTTTTTAGTTTCCTCTTGATTTTTGCTTCTCTGGGAGACGAAAACGTAAAAAGTTTTGTATGTAAATATCGAAAATGTAGGCAAGTGTCTTTATGTGTATTTATTTATGCCTTTTTTATCGTTTTAATATTATTTTATATGTTGTATGTCTATTAGTTTATATTGTAATTTGTCTGATTTTTCATGTTGTATTTTGTTTTTCATCAATAATATTTACAAAACTTATTGCAAAGTCATGTAAATTATAGAGCGTAAAATATGCGATAATGTAAAATAATAAAATCATAATGAATCCAAAATATACAATTTAAAAACAAGTTCTCAAGAACTTTACTAAAAAAATTTGTTTTAAAATTAAAATGTGTTATCTTACTTTGAATATTTAGGACTAACGTAACTCGAGTAAACGGGAAACAAAAATTGGTTCTAGCCGAGTTCATCAGCGAGCATCCTAGCTTGTTAAAGAACCATAAAAAATTGTGCATTGTATGAAAGAACCATATAAAAAGTGTGCATATACCCGAAAAGAATTATCTTCGTAAAAAGAACAAAAAATTGCATTAAAAGTACGAAGTTTGTCATTGTTTTACAACCAAAGTAAGTTTTCATTAAAAGTACGAAAATATTCGTACTTTTTACGAAGAAAAAGTCTTCCAATTTTTTCATAGTTGCACTGGTAGAAAAAAAGGCGGTATGTGGCCATTACCGTTTGGTATTAATAAATTGATTCACGTTACCTTTTAATTTTGGTACCACTTTGTATCAAATCATTTACATCCGGTATTATTGTGGTATTAACTATCACAACGCCGTAACACATGATATGTAGACGTTGCGACCAATTGTAATTGGTCGCCTTGGTAGTTTAGTTTTTCATGCGGCTAGTAAATAACAATAGTTTGGGATAAGATGACGAAAATTAAATGAATTCAGAGAATATAGCGAAGTATAGGTAAGTATATATTTTTTTAGCATTATTTATGTTTTCTAATTCGATCATCCTTTAATTAGATGCGCAACTGACATACAAATACCTTCCAAATACAACAACAGGCGACTTGAGGGATGCAGTGCCTAAATTGCGACATGGAGAAGAATTGGGAGAAAAACTTTGGATGGAGAAATGACTTGAGGGATACAGTGCCTGAATTGCGACATAGAGCTGAATTGGGGAAAAAACTTTGAATGGAGAAATATTAGGTTTTTGTATGTACTTCATGCATTAAATGAAGTACGTAACAAAGACATTTTACGTGTTTTTTATTAAACTAAATATTATTAAACCAATACCATTTAGGTATTATTTGGTAATACCGCACTGTTTATACATCAATACCTTTATGGTATAAATAATAGTACCGCTTAGGTGATATATTTCTTATACATATTTCCAAAGTACTCATTATGTGCGTTTCATGCTTTGCCTACCGCCATTTGTACCATTCGGTATTGATATTGTACATAAGGGTTGGCTAACTATCAATAAGTTCGTACTTTTTATGATTTTTTTTTATTTTCATGAACAATTTCGTTCTTTTTATGAAAATGATTCGTACGTTTTATGAAAATCTTTCGTACTTTTTTCAAAAATGTTTGAACGTTTAGAAAAAAAAATGTAGTCCAAAGTGCATTTGGTTGTAGTAACAAGTTTGAAAAATGTCATCACTACTTTACATCTTAAGTTTTTGAATAATTTTTAGTTTTATTGCTTTACTTTTATTCATAGCATTTTCTATCACCCAATATCGAAGTATGATAATTAATTTTCAGCAAAAATACATGAAATTTGAAGAAAGTTTCTGCTTAAATGTACGAAGAAAAATTATGTAGAATATTCGTAGAGTTTGGTATATTCGTAGTGACGTACGAAAATTATACGAAACGATGAATGAAAATTTCGTTGTTTTAACGAAGAATTCTTGCTGTAAAATTAAACGAAGAGATTCTTTCGGTATACGTACATGTCACATAAAGGTCTTTTTGACATGCAACTATTTCAAATCCAAAAAAAAATTGAAGATATTAAATATTTTATTAAATTTTTTAATTTTGTGTACGTATGTATACTTTGAAATACATAATAAAAATATTATTTAAAATTTTCATTTATATTTTAATTTTGGAACAAAAAACATAATTTTGATCACATTGTCAAAACACTTTCTTGACAAACTGTATGTCTCCACATAAGGTCCCTGTAATTTGCACCAATTTTTTTCAAAACATGTTCAGCGAGTCATGGGTTTTGGTTCGTAAAAACAAGGAGGGGGGTGCTAGGTGGCCATTTGCCAAATCGAAAAATAAGCCCTATAGAGAAAGGTTCTATCACTATAAATATTAAACAAATTTTCCGGTCCCCTTAAAGTTAGCGTGTTATTTCGCCTCTCCTGTTAAAATTGAGTTTATGGTAGAACTTTGTTGGGGCTTTCCGTCATTTAAATCCACCACTTTAAATAGGTTTTAAAGTTTTTACAATGTCAGTGTTGAATAGAGACCAAATCCTATTCAAAAGTAATTTTCCATGCCTCCTTAACCAGTGTAGGTCGTATTTTCGGCTCTCCTGTAAATATTAGATGTTTTTTAAAAAATACTTGTGTGGTTTTTGTCATATAAATTCCCATCCAATTTTTAAATAGTTTGTTATTTTTTTAAAATATCTCAGTTTGTAATCAGAAAGAATCCTGTAGTAAATTATTAAAATCACTTTTATACCGGAACCCAAGTACATTGCTGTATAATAGAAAAATTAATCCTATACACTATACTATCACAAATGTTATAATTCGTGAAGATAGACGGACGGTTCAAAAACACAATGAACTTTGTTTTTTAAAAACATTTCTTAAAAGGTGCTACAAAGAAACGTTTTCACTTTGTTTTAAATGTTAAACTCTGAATTAGATTTGTGTAAACCTATGTACAGTGAAACCTCTGAAAGGTTGGACACCACACGGTCGCCTAAAATTTTGTCCACACAGAACTTCCGCATTTATTGAGCGTTTGACCGGTTTTAAGAGCTAAATCCAAGTTTTGAGAGGTTTCACTTGTATTTTTAAATATTTCCAAAAATGTTGTGCTTGCTTATTTTAGATTCTTAACCTAAAGTATAGAAACAAAAAACATTTTTATTATTCAGCGGCATAGTATTTTTTAGACCCTTTCATTCATTGAACCAAATAGAAATAACCTGGATTGTTAGTATTGTCCAATTTCCTTATTATTCATATTTTTAAACATTTGCCTAAGGTTATTTTGAAACAATGCCAAATTCTTATTGCAATGCATTACACATTACATTTATATAAATTTTGTTTACGAAATTAAAAATAATCCAAACACCTATGAGATCGATCAAATCGGCCGAAGACGAACATGTGAATTTTAACACCTCAGAGTTAAAAGCATGCTTAAATTGATAACGTTTAATAAAACAGTAAATTTCTTTCTACCTATGCAATCGATAAATATATATCTTTTTATTCCTATAATATATATGTGTGACTGGTTTTTCTTCCTAAACAAATCCCATGGACTCTTATTTTATATATATTATTTATAATATTAAGTAGTTGTAATTGATTTATGCTTAATGATAATATTTAAAGCTTGAGACGATGTGCAAACCGTTAATTGTCTGTATGTAATACACAAAATTTCCCTTTCCTTTTTTGGTTGGTACACCCTCTACATCCGTACTCCTAATATTTTCACGTGCACATCCACCTCATAATTATTTCCTAAAATCTAACACCAATGTTTAAATTATAAAATCTGTCGAAAAACATTAACATGCCGTTAGAAATGGTGAATGCACAGTGGGAGATTTAGATATACACCAACTTTTTTAACCAATAATTCTCCAAAGTCGGTTGATTCAAAAATTTCATTATATCCCAGAATTTTCTAAAATTTGGAGTGGTAAACTGGCCCTCAGTTGACTCTGTGACATTAGAGCCTAGTTTCCTTGATGAACATTGCTCTGTGTAAAACCCATTTAAAGTTAGAACGTGGTTTCATTGTGAGGTATAGCCAAACATACGTACAGTTCGCGATACCCCGATTTGAGCGCCGTGATTGACCTTATAATTTATGTACGTAAATTATCGAAGACCAAAAGGGTCTTATTTTTTCATCCATCTGCATGTATTCGAAAGGGACGCATTGTCTACATCTCAGCAAAAAAAATTGCGGAGTTGATCTAAAAGGCCACAACTTTAAAAGGCACTTTCCAAAATGTCCTCTCAAAAAGATTTATCTGTTAAATTTAACTACACAGATAGTCGAGAAAGGCTCCCAGAAGGTCTTATTAATCTCCACTCCTGAGTGCTGGAGGAAGAATAAAGTCGAAGGCACGTGCCGTTTATCTTACAGTCTCAGCAAAAAAAAAAAATTGGGAGTGTTGATCTATATGAACAACAAAATTTTAAAACGCACTTTTCCAAAAACGTCCTCTCATAAGATTTTCCTTATTCTTATAGCTACATATGATATGTTTTAATTCAATTTTTTTAATACCTATCTCGGTTTATATATCAACATTTTTAATGGGTATTAGTCCACATCGGCGTCCATAATTATTATATATCCCCTAGTATCAAACTCGGATTCTCCAGATTGGCCTTTCTTTATTTTAAACAAGATTACGAATTAATGAATGGTAAACCTTTATTTAAATTTTGATCGTCAAAAAATAAAATGACGCCAAACGTTTGAGCACATGTGTTAGAATGAATTAAATTATCATTACACCAAATATATATTTGGCCAAAATACCATAGAATTTGTAAGTTTCTTTAATCTATATCAATGTCAATAAAGCCCCATTTTCTAAATTTTGCGTTGCTTCTGTGCTAATTTTGCACCACTTCGCTCGAAATCCATACCAAAAGACTTTATTCAGTACTTTTGTTCAACGTTTTTTTTTGCTGAATATCACATTGTAGAACCAATGAATAATTCTCTCAAGGCTTGTAGCTTACAACCATAATATCCGACCTTTTCTAGATTTCAATATTTCGCAACAAATAGTGTATAAATTTTTAATTATTGAGCATATAAATTTTTATCACTGATATTCTATCAAATTTCAATTATGAGTAATTTATTATTGAAAATCTCTATTGAATTTAATGATAAAAATGTGTTCAATGGTTAGAGGTTTTTTCCCATCATATATTACCAACCATATCTGTGATGTTATCAACAAGTATCAGGAGAACAGAAAAATACAATATGCAACAAATTGATCTCGCCGAAACATATAAACTAACGATTTCAGCGCGAAGAACAATAATCCACTTAAATGCTTAAAAAATAGAGTAGTTCACTACGACCCAGCAAAAAAAGCAAGTCGCCAAACAAGAGTAAGATGGAAATGGGATCCAGGAAGTGGGGTGCAAACAATTGACGCAGAAGCGTGAATGTAATTTTAACATGGGCTTGTCAGCAGGACTGAAGTCCTACATTTCAACAGCCGTTGCAACATGATAATGTGCATAATATTCTTTTAGGTGTGATGGAATTCATGTTTTGGAATGTAAATTGAAAAATTCTGTGATATTTTGTCCAGAATAAATAATTTTTTATTATTTTTTTATAATTTTTAAATGGATTCTAACGCTGTCGGAAACGGTTTTGACCAAATTTATTTTCAAAAATTCACAATTGTTGCCAGAATTGGATTTAGCATTTTTTTGGACAAAATTTAAAGTGGATTTGTACATTTTAATATTCTTAGCACTGTTTTAAACCTAAATTTGAAACAGAAAATTTAAAATTACCCATTAAAAGATGAAAACCCCAAGTGTTATAAATAGAAATTGAATTAAAAGAACTTCCTGCGGAGTTAAAATAAAGAACAATCATTGGAGTACATCTTCTGGAAGTGCTTTTTAAAGTTTGCCGTTTGGGGATGGTCTACTACTGAATTGCACCGATTTCCTCTAGTTTTTTCTCTGATGTTGGATTCATGTATATATAATTGTCTTATCTATGATGTGTCTGTGTATGTGAGCAATGCTGTCTGTATCTTATTTGTAGTTAATTCTCTTCTCGGTGGGGACATTATAGATGCAAAACATCTCTAATCAGTAATGCCAACTCCCGATGGGCTAAAAGCACCAAAAAAAAATCTAACATCTAAAGTCCCACAAAAAAAAACTACTGCATCCAGTTACAATTCAATGTAGTACTAACAAAAAATAAACTTCTATTTCTGGATTAGAATGGATTACTTCAAAGAACTTTTATAGAACTCTGGATATGGGTATTGATTTGAAGCATTTTTTAATTTTGTAAAATTATGTTATGAACATCTATCCAATTGTACAGCTTTATATTTTTAATGCTTATTTTAATTTCATTCAAATTTGATGTATGAATTTCATATTTCAAAATACATATTGTTTTTTTTGAAAAGGAATTTGTCGACATTACATTTGGAAATATTCTCTAGTATTTTAGTATTTGAAGGGTCTATTCATAATTCAATTATAAGTGCTTTTGTCAATTTAATACAAACATTTTTTAAAATTTTGTCCAGACAGAACTTCCGCATTTATGAGGTGACCGGTTTTAAGAGTAATCCAAGTTTTGAGAGGTTTCACTGTATTTTTAAATATTTCCAAAAATGTTTGTTGCATTATTTTAGATTTCTTATAAATATAAAAAAAAAACATTTTTATTATTCACGCATAGTATTTTTTAGATTTATCATTGAACCAAATAGAATACTGGATGTATAGTATTGATAATTCCTTATATTATATTTTTAAACATTGTAGGTATTTGAAACAAGAAATTCTATTGCAATGCATTACACATTACATTTATATAAATTTGTTACGAAATTAAAAATCCACATATGGATCGATAAATGGAAGACGAACAGAATTTAAACCATCAATTAAAAGCATCGCTTAAATTGTATAACGTTTAATAAAACATAAATTTTTATATGCATCATAAATATATATCTTTTATCCTAAATATATATTTGGGTTTCTTTAAACAAAATGGCTTATTTTATATATATTATTATATATTAATATTTTTGATTTCTTAATGATAAATTTAAAGCTTAACAGTCAAACCGTTAATGTCTGTATGTTAAATTTACCCTTACTTTGGTTGACACCCTCTACACCGACTCCTAATATTTTCACTGCAATATCTTTATTTCTTCTAAAATGTTTTATATTTGACGAAAAACATTACATGCCGTTGATGGTGATGCACAGTGGAGATTAATATAAACTTTTTTAACAATATCTCAAAAGTCGGTTGATTCAAAAATTTCTATATCCAGAATTTAAATTTGATGGTAAATGGCCTCAGTTGACTCTGTGACATAGAGAGTTTCTTGATGACATTCTCTGTGTAAACCCATTTAAAGTGAGAACGTGGTTTCATTGTGAGGTATAGCCAACATACGTACAGTCGGATACCCCGATTTGAGCGCCGTGATTGACCTTAATAATTTATGTACGTAAATTATCGAAGACCAAAAGGTCTTATTTTTCATCCAATCTGCAGTATCGAAGGACGCATTGTCTACATCTCAGCAAAAAAAATTGGGAGTTGATCTAAAGGCACAACTTTAAAAGCACTTTCCAAAATGTCCTCTCAAAGATTTTCTTTTTTAATACACAGTATCGAAGGCCAAAGGTCTTATTTTCATCCTAGTTGAGGAGAATAATCGAAGGACGGCCGTTATCTACATCTCAGCAAAAAAAAAAAATTGGGAGTTGATCTATAGACACACAATTTAAAACGCACTTTCCAAAATGTCCTCTCATAAGATTTTCCTATATTCTTAACTACATATGATATGTTTTAATTCAATTTTTTATAACTCGGTTTTTTCACATTTTTAATGGGTAATTAGTCCACATCGGTCCATAATTATATATAGCCCCTATATAAACCGATCCCCAGATTTGGCTTTCTTTATTTTAAACAGATTACGAATTAATGAAATGGTAAAATTTATTTAAATTTTGTCGAAAAAAAAAATGACGCCAAACGTTTGAGACATGTGTTAGAATGAATTAAATATCATAAAAAAATATTTGGCAAAATACCATAGAATTTGTAAGTTCTTATCTATCCAATGTCAAGCCCATTTTAAATTGCGTTGCTTCTGTGCTAATTTTGCACCACTTCCAAATCCAAAAAGACAATTTTCAGTACTTTTTTGGCAACTTTTTTTTTGCTGGAATATCACATAGAAAAGAAATTCTCAAGCTTAATATTGTTTCTAGATTTCAATATTTCGCAACAAATATATAAATTTTTAATTATTACATATAAATTTTTATCACTGATATTCTATCAAATTTCAATTATGGTAATTTATATTGAAAATCTCTATTGAATTTAATGATAAAATGTGTTCAATGGTTAAAGGTTTTTCCATCATATATACCAACATATCTTATGTTATCAACAAGTATCAGGAGAACAGAAAATACAATAGGCACAAATTGATCTCGCCGAAACATATAACTAACATTTAGCGCGAGAACAATAATCCACTTAATGCTTAAAAATAGAGTAGTATCACTACGACCCAGCAAAAAAAGCGTCGCCAAAAAAGTAATGGAAATGGATCCGGAAGTGGTGCAAAATTGACGCAGAAGCGATGAATTTAACATGGGCTTGTCACAGGACGGAAGTCCTACATTTCAACAGCCGTTGCACTGAATGTGCATAAACTTCTTTAGGTGTGATCCGAATTCAATGTTTTGGATGTAAATTGAAAAATTCTGTGATATTTTGTCAAATAAATAATTTTTATTATTTTTTATAATTTTTAATGGATTCTAACGCTTGTCGGAAACGTTTGACCTCAAATATTTTCAAAAATTCACAATTGTTCCAGAATGGATTTAGCATTTTTTTTGGACAAAATTTAAATGATTTGTACCATTTTATGAATTCTTACACTGTTTTAAACCTATTTGAAACAGAAAAAGTTAAAATTACCCATTAAAAGTATGAAAACCCCAAGTTATAAAAAATTGAATTAAAAGAACTTCCTGGGTAGTTAAAATAAAGAACATCATTGGGAGTACATCTTCTGGAAGTGCTTTTTAAAGTTTGCCGTTTATTAAATATTTTTCCGAACCCGTACATTGTGTATATAGAAAAATTTATAACATATATCAAAATGTTAAATTGTTGATAATAGACGGACGGTCAAAAACACAATGAACTTTGTTTTTTAAAACATTTCTAAAAGTGTACAAAAAACTTTTCACTTTGTTTTAAATGTAAACGCTGATTAGATTTTGTAAACCTATGTACAGTGAAACCTCTGAAAGGTTGACACCCACGGTCGCCAGAAGAGGAGAGATGCAGCCAATTTAAGGTGGGTTTTGATTTTGAAAAGAAGCACAAGATTGCCTTTTAGGTGCCTTTTCACAAAAAAGGCGACGCAAACTTGGTGCTTTTGGCGTTTACATTAGTGCTTTTTTTCAAGATGAAAACAGTTCAGTTGGTGATTTGACGGACAATTTTCCAGGAATGTATCTGTGAAAGCTTAAGAAAGGTCAACTATGATTTCCAAAGGGTATAGGAATTTGGATTCTTGATGGAGGCTGATGTGTGATCCTTGGTTGTATCATAGTTTGGTTTGGTAGGGGTATGGTCTTTGTGTGAAAATGGTGGAGCGGACGTGTGCGAGAAACTTCTGGAAGGTGGAGAGTGAGGAGAGAGGTGTCAGTGGTAAGAAGTGGTGTTTGTATTGGAAATTGAGCAGAAAGCACTTATGAGATTGGAATTATGATGAGAGCCGCTTCAAGATACCTGAAAATACTGTGAGAGAGATATTTCCAATGTGAATGTGACAAAGTGTCCTTTGTCAAAAGAAAATAATATGTATTTGTTGAATATAGTGAAATTCGATGACTCAAAATTGAAATGAAATTAAGGAGGAATAGGCGGATAGAAAATGATTAAAGCGGTGTACAATTGGATAGAGTATAGCCTTTCATAACATGAGATTCTACAAGATTAACAAAAGATTGTCAAAATCAATGAGCCCATATCCAGAGTTCTATAAAAGTTTCTTGAAGTAATCATTCTGTATCCAGAAATGAGAGTTTATTTTTTCGTTATTACTAATTGATTTGAACTGGATGCAGTATTTTTTTTGTGGACTTTAGATGTTAGATTTTTTTTTGGTGCTTTTAGCCCATCGGGAGTTGGCATTACTGATTAGAGATGTTTGCATCTTATAATTGTCCCCACCAGAGAGGAATAACTACAAATAAGAATACAGGACAGCAATTGCTCACATAACACAGACACATCTAGATAAGACAATTATATATACATGAAATCCAACATCAGAGAAAAAAAACTAGAGGAATATCGGATGCTAGATTCAGTAGTAGACCATCCCAGCCTAAAAAATTTGGAAGTTCTGTCAAAGGCACAACTTTAAAAGCACTTCCAGAAAGATGTACTCCATGAGTGTTCTTTATTTTAATACCCAGGAAGTTCTTTTAATTCAGATTTTTTAAACTAATGGGGTTTTCAATACTTTTAATGGGTTATTTTAACTTTTTCTGTTTCAAAATAGGTTTAAAACAGTGTAAGAATTCATAAAACTGGTACAAATCATTTAAATTTTGCTCCAAAAAAAATAATCTTAAATCCAGTTCTGGAACAATTGTGAATTTTTTTGAAAATATTGTCGATCAACGCTTTCCGAGAAGCGTTAGCATCCATTTAAAATTATAGAAAAAGTAATAAAAATATTTTATTTGACAAAATCATCACGAATTTTTCATATTTTACATCAAATACATAGAAGTTCGGATCACACCTAAAGAAGTTTATGCACAATTCAGCTGCAAGGCTGTTTGAAATGTAGGACTTCCGTTTCCTGTGACAGAGCCCATGTTAATTCATCGCTTCATGCGTCAATTTTCACCACTCCGATCCATTTCCATTACTTTTTGCGCGACCGCTTTTTTTGGCTGGGTCGTAGTGATTACCTACTCTATTTTTAAGCATTAAGTGGTTATTGTTTCGCGCGCTAAAGTGTTAGTTATGATGTTTTCGGCAGATCAATTTTTGCCTATTGTTTTTCTGTTCTCCTGATTGACTTGGATTGATGAACATAAGATATGTTGTGTATATATGGATGGGAAAAACTTTAACCTCATTGAACACTTTTTATCATTCAAATTCAATAGAGAGATTTTTCAATATAATTACCGATAATTGAAAATTTGATAGAATTATCGAGTGATAAACAATTTTATGTAATAATTAAAAAGTTGATTATTCTTTGTTCGCGAGATATTGAAATTCTAAAACAATATTAAGCCTTGAGGAATTTCTTATTCTATGTGATGATTCCAGCAAAAAAAAGTTGCCAAAAAATACTGAAAACTTGTCTTTTTGGATTTGGAAGTGGTGAACAAAAGTTAGCACAGAACCAACGCAATTTATTAAATGGCTTTGACATGGATAGATAAGACTTACAAATTCTATGGTATTTTCGCAAATAATTTTTATGATTTTTAATTCATTCTAACACATGTCTCAACGTTTGGACGTCATTTTTTTTTTTCGAACAAAATTTAGATAATTTTACCATTTTCATTTAATTCGTAATCTGTTTAACATAAAGAAAAGCCAAATCTGGGGATCGGTTTATATTAGGGGCTATTATATATTTATGGACGCGATGTGGATCTAATTACCCATTAAAAATGTGAAAAAACCGAGTTATAAAAAATTGAATTAAAACATTCATATGTAGTTAAAATAAGGAAAATCTTTGAGAGGACATTTTGGAAAGTGCTTTTAAAGTTGTGTCTATAGATCAACTCCCAATTTTTTTTTCGCTGAGATGTAGATAACGCGTCCTTCGATATTTCCTCCAGATAGGATGAAAAATAAGACCTTTTGGCCTTCGATAACTGTGTAGTTAAAATAAAGAAAATCTTTGAGAGGACATTTTGGAAAGTGCTTTTAAAGTTGTGCCTTTAGATCAACTCCCAATATTTTTTGCTGAGATGTAGACAATGCCTCCTTCGATACTGCAGATTGGATGAAAAATAAGACATTTTGGTCTTCGATAATTTACGTACATAAATTATTAAGGTCAATCACGGCGCTCAAATCGGGGTATCCGACTGTACGTATGTTGGCTATACCTCACAATGAAACCACGTTCTTCACTTTAAATGGGTTTACAAGAGAATGTATCGAAACTTCTTGTACAGAGTCAACTGGAAGCCATTTACATCAATTTAAATTCTATAGAAATTTTTGAATCAACCGACTTTTGAGATATTGTTAAAAAAGTTTATATTAATCTCCACTGTGCATCACCATCAACGGCATGTAATGTTTTTCGTCAAATATAAAACATTTTAGAAGAAATAAAGATATTGCAGTGAAAATATTAGGAGTCGTGGTAGAGGGTGTCAACCAAAGTAAGGGTAAATTTAACATACAGACATTAACGGTTTGACTGTTAAGCTTTAAATTTATCATTAAGAAATCAAAAATATTAATATATAATAATATATATAAAATAAGCCATTTTGTTTAAAGAAACCCAAATATATATTTAGGATAAAAGATATATAATTTGCATATAAAAATTATTGTTTTATAAACGTTATACAATTTAAGCGATGCTTTTAATTGATGTTTAAATTCTGTTCGCTTCCATTTATGATCCATATGTGGATTTTTAATTTCGTAACAAATTTATATAAATGTAATGTGTATGCATTGCAATAGAATTTTCTTGTTTCAATACCTACAATTTAAAATATAATATAAGGAATTACAATAGCTACCCATAGATCTATTGGTTCAATGATAAATCTAAAAATACTATGCGTGAAATAAAAATGTTTTTTTTTTATATTTATAAATCTAAAATAATGCAACAAACATTTTGGAAATACTTTAAAAATACAGTGAAACCTCTCAAACTTGGATACTCTTAAAACCGGTCACCTCATAAATGCGGACATGTTCTCTGTGGACAAAAATTAGGT
>PGFW01023177.1:26443-37552 GCA_003123925.1 Haematobia irritans
ATTATAGATAAAGCTGAGTCATTTTATATGTATAGTTTTTGCACAACCTGTTATTAAACTTTATGTTTGATAATAGAAAAAATCCTAAAACAAGAAAAAACATGTTAAGAAAAAGTCAAAGATACAAAGCTTTAAATATAGTGTGGACCATAGGAATTTGATGAAATAAACTTTCGAAACTATTTTGAGTTTTTTTTTTCAGAATAATATGACTTTTAGATTCTCAAAACAAAAAACAAGTATATACGGCCGTAAGTTCGCCCAGGCCAAATCTTATGTACCCTCCACCATGGATTGCGTAGAAACTTCTGCTAAAGACGGTCATCCACAATTAAATTGCTTGGGTTGCGGCCGATGGCAAGGCATCTTAAAACTTCTTAACATCATCGTCTAAATTGTAAGTTAGTCCATGCGGGATATATAGTAGACAAAAGAAAGGTCTATTAAATACATATATATTCAGTTCTTGACCGGTATTTATAGGGAAGAAATAATTACGAACCGATATGAACTTTTGTGTGGTAATTATAGAGCCAGAATTGAAATATGGGGGTCGCTTTATAGATTCGTAGAATTCTTGATGTTTTGGAAGATTTTGCAAACTATTCCTCTCCAACTATGAAATGCTTCATAAATTTTCTATAGAAATAAAATTTGACAAAATTTCTATAGAAATAAAATTTTGACAAAATTTTCTATAGAAATAAAATTTTGAAAAATTTTTCTATAGAAATAAAATTTTGACAAAATTTTCTATAGAAATAAAATTTTGACAAAATTTTCTATAGAAATAAAATTTGACAAAATTTCTAGAGAATAAATTTTTGACAAAAATTTTTATAGAAATTATATTTGAAAAATTTCTAAAGACATTAAAATTTTCTATAGAAATAAATTTTGACAAAATTTTCTATAGAAATAAAATTTTGACAAAATTTTCTATAGAAATAAAATTTTGACAAAATTTACTATAGAAATAAAATTTTGACAAAATTTTCTATAGAAATAAAATTTTGACAAAATTTTCTATAGAAATAAAATTTTGACAAAATTTCTATAGAAATAAAATTTGACAAAATTTTCTATAGAAATAAAATTTTGACAAAATTTTCTAGAAAATAATTTTTGACAAAATTTTGTATAGAAATTAATTTTGACAAAATTTCCTAAAGAATAAAATTTTGACAAAATTTTCTATAGAAATAAAATTTTGACAAAATTTTCTATAGAAATATAAAATTTTTACAAAATTTTTTTGGCAATAAAAGTTTTGGTAGATTATTTTTGGCTCGAGTGTACGAAATTTCAGCCGATCGGATGAAATTTGCTTCTCTTTGGAGTTTAACCTTTTTTCTAGACAAAAGTGGAAGACGACAGTTTTAGCATACTCAGGGCCAAAATTATGGTACATATTAAGTACCTTATGGGAACTTAGTGGTGGACTGGTATCGATTAAACAAAAATTTAATTTCTTTAGTCGAATTTTGAGATGAAAAAATTCGATTTTATTTTAGAATATTTACAAAAAAATACACTTTTTTCAAATTGAATAAAAATTGATATATAAAATTTTTAAAAAAAATTTTATATATAAGCTTTTAATGTTGTATAAGAAACCTTTTATATACTAACGAAAAATTTTAACTTCAAGTACAGGAAAATATCGAATTCTCATAATAATTTTATATTTAACTCTTTGCAGTTCATGGAACTACTAAAAGTTAATTTAAAATGTAACCTAAAAGTAGCTTGGGTACTCGTAAAATTGTTAAAAAAAAGATTTGGTAGTTTCATTCAAGTAACGAAATGTTTTACTTCCACAATTAACACACACAAAAATTTATATTTTTGTCTTTCCAATCACGAAATTAATTGAATCAATAATTTTTAATTGAAATGTTCTTCGATAACAGAAATGATTAGTATCAATTAATAACAATTTAATTTTATACTTATTAAACATTTTGATATTTGATTTTTGATTTTTCTGTGTATTACACAGTAGTTTTCAGTATCATCAGTTTCAGAGGGAAGTTAAAATGGCCATGATTTGGCCATTATGACAATTTTACCTCTAATGATTCAATTTTTTTACTATGGTACACGACATTTTGTTACCACTTTTAAGAAGTTTCTACGCCAAAAAAAAAAACAATGAAATGTTCTTTTGGATCCGGTCAAGCGGGTACTGAGAAGCAATGAAATTTTTTACGGGACTTGTAAAATTCAATTAAAAAAAGCAAAATGTTTTCTTAACTTTTTCGGCTTTCATCTTTTCAAATGGATTCATTCAGAAAATTCTAAATTTATTGCAAAAAACTGTGTAAAATAAATAATCTTTTATATTTATCTTTTGAAACTAAAAATTAGGTCCATCTCTAGACGAGCAGTTTTGGGAATGTAGATGTGAATAACCTCTGAAGGGGACAACCACGATCGCCTAAATATTGTTCACGCACTTTGAGAGGAACTTGTCCAGGTTTGAGAGGTTTAATTTTATAATGTTAATATAGCCAACGTGCCCAACAACTGCTCATTGTTTTGGGAGGTGTCCAGGTTTTCAGAGTGTCCAAGTTGTAGACGTTTCACTATACATTAATAATGCCCCGAAGAGAACTGGCCACTGGGATATTTTGATCTGCAGGTACAACGATAACGTACGTATAAGAAATTGTAAACGTTTCCTTCGATGTTAATGATCTCTATACACACAAATATTTTTTTTTTTAGAAAAACGTTAAATCGACTCATTTTCAGTTTTGTTCAAATTCGTTGAGAATCGAGTATCTACAAACTGAATCTTATCTAATCATTTAAGTTCCGGTTCATGTTAAACTATTTCGGAGCTCTTTAGACACAATTGGTATGCTATAACCTGTTTTTACATTATTTACGATTTAATTATTTAGCACAAATTTGCTTAAATCATTTCGTTGGAACAAATTTTACAGCACTTAGGTCATTAACTTTCAAAATTTCCAATAAATTTGTGTTATTTTTGCTTGTTTTGATTAAATTTTGCGATTGTATGAAAATTACGCTCACTAGAAAAAAGTTTTTTTTTCTAATTGAGTGTATATTACTTAAGATATAATAGGGACAATCAATTAATAAATTTTTGGTTGGTTTTTGCTTTAAACGGGCTATCTATTGTGGTCCCATATGATCATTTTTTCCGGCATTGAATTGAACTTTATATGCTAGTTTTCCATTGTTTATTGATCAAAAGAGCATTGAATGATTGTTGAGACTTAAGGGTATTTTAAAACAAAGAATCGATATAAAATAAAATCAAAAGAAAGAGAGAGAGAAGAGAAACTGCACTACCAAAATATGAAGAAATTATTGAGGCTATACCATAGATATAATACATGGTAGCTAATACGATATTGTTATTCAAGTTCACCCTCAAAAAACAGTAAAAGCCATCATCGAATGGAAAATTTTTGCCTTAACCTACAGAAAATTTTGTGTTATTTTAGAAAATTCTTTAAACTAAAGTGTATTACAAAACACGATGGCACGACCATTTCACAAAAATAGAAAATAATTGTCGAAAATTCCAAAAAAAATTATTAGACAAAATTAATTTTCTTTAAATTCACAAAAAAACATGTTTTTTTCACGAAAAATTTCCAATTAAAGTCTTAATTGAGTTTTAAAAAGTATATTACGGCCGTAAGTTCGGCCAGGCCGATCTTAGTACCCTCCACATGTTTGCGTAGAATAACTTCTACGAAAGACTGTATCATCCACAATCGAATTAACTTGTTTGGTGTGGTATTCTTAAAACTTCTTAAACATCGTTTTTTAATTTTCAGTTAGCACATACGTGGTACATATTAAAAAAAAATTATGTATAGGTTTAAGTCTACAAATAATTACGACAATAGACAGTGGACTTTTGCACGGTCGTAGAGAGGCAGAATTGCAAATATCGGGGGTTCCCTTATATGGGGCTATATAGAATTATGAACTTGATATGGGACCAATTTTTTTGTTTGATTTATCTCGAGGGCTATATATAACCTATAGATATGGACCTAGTTATGCATGTTGTTTAAATGGCCAGTATACTAGCACAATGGTACCAAATTTCAACTGATCGGATGAAATTGCTGCCTCCATAGAGGCTTGCAAAACCAAATCTCGGGGGATCGGTCTATATATAAATTATAGACTGATATGGACCACTTTTGGCATGGTTTGTTAAAATATATTATACTACCACCACGTACAAATATTCAACCAGGATCAGTATGAATTTTTGCTTCTCCAAAAGGCACTAGAGGTCAAATCTGGGGATCGGTTTATAGGGGGGCTATATATAATTATGCGACTGATATGAACCAACTTCGCCTGCATGGTTGTTGGATTTACCATATACTAACATCCGTACCAAAATTTCAGCCGGATCGGATGAATATTGCTTTCTCTAGAGGACTTGCAAGCCAAATCGGGGGATCGGTTTATATGGGGGGCTTATATATAATTTATGACGATGTGGACCATTTTTGCATGGTTGTTAAAGGACCACTATACTGAACACATTACCATTTCAGGCCGGATTCGGCATGAAATTTGCTTCTTTTAGAGGCTCGCAAGCAAATCGGGGGGGGATCGGTTTATATTGGGGGCTATGATATAATTACTGGACCAATGTGGCACAATTTTTGCATGGTTTGTTACGAGACCATATACTACACCATGTACCAATTTTCAGCCGGATCGGATGAATTTGCTTCTCTTAGAGGCTCGCCAAGCAAATTTGGGGGTCCCGTTTATATGGGGGCTATACGTAAACGTCGGCGATATGGCCCATTTGCAATTACCATCCGACCTACATCAATAACAACTACTCTGCTGCCAAGTTTAAGTCGATTAGCTTGTTTCGTTCGGAAGTTAGGCTTTGATTTCAACAACGGACGGACGGACGGACGATTGCTCCGATCGACTCAGGAATTTCACCACGACCCAGAATTATATATACTTTATGGGGTCTTAGATCAATATTTTCCGATGTGTTACAAATGGAATGGACAAGTTAATAATAAGCCCACCCCTTGGTGGAGGGTATAAAAATGTATTTCAATTAAAATTATAAATTGATTCAACAAATTTTTCAATTGAATCAAAAATCAATCACAAAACTTAGTATCAATTAATTTTTTAATTCGATTAATTATTTTTGTAATTTTTCTGTAATACTGATTACTATCATTTGAAGATGTCGTAGAATGTCCAAGGAAAAACTTCTCAAAAATAATTAATTCCATGAACTAAATAGAATTAAATTGACTTTTAGTGCCATATTAGGCGTTCACTGTTTTTTTTTTTTTGTAAGAGCACCACTGTTATATCCTATCAATCTAGAATAACAGTTATATAAAATTTATTATATTAATAAATATAAAATATATTTTATATTTAATTATATATTTTGACTGCTTTTATTAAAAAGTGTACCAGCCACCCGAAAACTATTTTCAATCTAATGTTATTTAAAAAGAAATTAATTCGTTATAGAGATCAAACCACATATTTTGTTTGCTTTGTTATTTTTCTGGAAAATCAACTATTGTGTTATAGCAACATAAAACGTTTATATTATACTGGTGCATTAGAAGATAACAAAACTGTAACAACAATTGACGGACATGCCATATTCGACTTAGAAAATCATGAAACGATAATCTCCGGTTATTTCTATTGGGTGTTACACATCTCGTTTTCGTATCAAAATGTGTAAAAACAAAATTTTATATTCAACAAGATAATTCGGTAGTTGCAATTTTCAAATGCAAAATTAAATCAAATTTTTCAAAAATAAAAAATTGTCTTTTTGTCTCTTGGCTTTATAAAACTTCCGCCACTTTGGCCAGCTAATGCCATTTTCAGATTATTTACTTGCCTTTCCATTTTAACATGACTATCAATCACAACGCATCACAAATATTAGAATTATTTCTTTCTTATTAATTATTGTTGCCTCATTCGGCAAATTCTCCATTTGTCTAAAATGCTCAATTTTACAAATCCATTGAATAAAAACTAAGAACTAATTAAATTTGAAAATTTTATTAATAGAAAACCATGTGCTTATAGAAAATAGCATTCAAACCTCTGTCGTTGAGCAGACTTTTTCGATACGCTTCCGTATTTCAAATGGCATCTTTGTGTGTTGCCCATTAAAAATCTGTTCAATATCGTTTTGTATAGCATTTTAAAATTCTATAGCAAAAAGACATTTTTGGATTTTTGATTTTTTTTTAATGTTGCCAATCATTCTATGTATCTCTAACTGAGAGTAAATATACACAAAGATATGAATAAATATTTTGATGGTATGCTAATGAAATAAGTCTGGAATTTTTAAAAAGTCAAATCACGTTGCTAAACCCTAAAAAAAAAACAACAATGCTACACTTCATGTGAGTAGGTTTGAGTCGTTCATAGTAGTTTTTTCTTTTCTTTAAAAAAACAACTCTTAAAAACTTAAAAACATACTAAATGATCTTTTGCCGTTTTTCTTTGAAATCAATTAACCTTGGCTAGAAACAACAACCTAATAATAAAAAAAAAAAAAATATACCCTTTAATGATTAGAGTCTTGTGTTTTACCACCCCAAAGAAATATTAGTCCCATTCCAAGGCTATACGAAAATGGAAAGAGAAGAAGAATCATTCTTGTAATGTTCTTTTTCTTGTTTTTTAAAATGTCTTTATTTTTTCTTATATCTCATAGACAAACTTAACGGCATGTGTTAGATTTTTTTCCTTCCGAGTTTTTTTTTGTCTTCTCCTCTTTTAGTATTTCCTGCTTTTTATTTGAAATTATGTTGAAAACAATATTTAAATAAAATCTAGTGTGAGATGTGAAATATTCTAGAAAAAAAGCTTGCATAGAAATTAAATTATTCAAGAATGTGAACAAATGGCTTCCTATTGAGATAACCTTTATTTTCTATAATGGGGTTTTATTTTTGAAGTTGGATTTAACTTGTATTGAAAAAATCTGATCTTTACTAACTAGGCGTTGATTGTTATGGAGTTTCAGTATTAAAACGGTTGTTAAACAAAACGGTTGTGCTAGTTAAATTTATTTTTCGGTGAGAAAGATTTATATCAAATAAATTATCATAAAATATTATAAGTTTAAAGAATTAATAAATAAAATAAAAATATATAAATAGCAATAAACAAAAACAAAAAATATGTTCAAGTGCCCTTCGAAAAATAACTTAAAAAAAAAATCCTTTTTCCAAATATTAAAATAGAAATACCCTTAGAAAAAAAAAAACTCAAAGAAAATTTCTCTATAAACCCATTTAACTGTATTTGAGTTTATGAAATTTAATTGAATATTTAATTTTAAAAAAAGCGTCATTTAACAAATGAATTACACAGCCTTTACAAAATCTCGAATTTTTAAATTCGAATTTGAAAATCTATTTCAAAAATTCGCAAATCTATAATCGACGTTAACTGCATTTTAGCTTCATAAATTTTTTTTTTGTTTTAATAAAATAAATTTTAAAATTAATATAAAACCTTTTATTACAAATGAACTTAATTAATGAAATTTGATTTCAATTAAAAAAACAATTAAAAAGCGTTTTATACAAATGAATGTACACGCTTTTTACAAAAATTTCAAATTCGAAAATCTTATAATCGTGAGTTTAACTGTGTTTTAGTTCATAATTTTTTTTTTCTATTTTAATAAAAATTAAATTTAAAATTAAATATATAACCTTTTTTACAAAAATGAATTTAGATTAATGAAATTGATTTCAATAACTAAAACAAAATTAAAAAGCGTTTTATACAAATGAAGTACACACTTTTACAAAAATTCGAATTCGAAAATCTATTAAAAAATCCGAAATCTATAATCGAGTTATCTTATTTTAGTGCATGCAATTTTTTTTTGATTTTAATAAAATTAAATTTAAAATGAATTAAAAATTAAAAAACAAAAACGTTTTATTACTTTAATGAAGCTACATAATTTTACAAAATTTGAATTGTCCATCTTCGGAAAGTACCTTTTTTATAAATATACTTCTTTTCAAAATAACCTTGAGGAAAATTAACGATAATTTCATATAGCATGGAAATCAATTTTAGCCTAAGTTTGTGGGCAAATGTGAAAAATATACTTCACTTATTTGAAATATTTTATTAAAATGAAAAATTATCTAAAAATTAAAAAAAAATATTATTTTTACTTAAATTGGCGCAGAAAAACAAATTTGACAAAATTTTCTATAGAAATTAAAAATTTGGTAAAATTTTCTTGATTAGAAATAATTTAACAAATTTTCTATAGAAATAAAATTTGCAAAAATTTTCTATAGAAATCAAAATTTTGCAAAAATTTTCTAAGAAATAAGTTTTTGACTCTAAATTTCTATAAGAAATTAAAATTTTGACAAATTTTCAAAGGAAATTAAAATTTTAAAATTCATAAAAACTTCCTACAGAAATAATTTTTAAGACCATAAAATTTCTAGTACGTTAAAGATTGCTCTCTTATCAGAAATAAATTGACAATTTATAGATCAAAAATTTGCTTCTATAAGAAATAAAATTTGACAAAATTCTATAGAATAATGCAAATATCAAAATAAATTTTGACAAATTTGAAATTGAACTTATAAAAAATAACAAATTTAGACAAATTTTTCTATAGAAATAAAATTTTTACAAATTTTTCGCTATTAGAAATTTGCAAATTTATAAAAAAATTTTGACAAAATTTTCTTTTATGCTATAAGAAATAAAAATTTTGTGAAAAAAAATTTTCTATAGAAATTAAAAATTTTTGACATAATTTTCTATAGAAATAAAATTTTGACAAAATTTTCTATAGAAATAAAATTTTTTTAAAAAATTTTCCATGCAAAAAAATTTTTAAAAAATTTTTCAATAGAAATAAATGTTCATATAGAAAATAAAATTTGACAAAAAATTTTCTATTAGAAAAAAATTTTAAAAAATTTTTTATAAAAATAAATTTTGAACAAAATTTTCTAATGAGGAATAAAATTTTAAAAAAAAATTCCATAGAAAAAAAATTGTTTTTTTAAATTTTCCATAGAAATAGCATATTGTTGCCAACTTTTTCTATAGAAATAAAAATGTTGACCAAAAATTCTTCTATAGAAAAAAATTTGAACAAAATTTTCTATATTAAATAAATTTTACAAACAATTTCTATAGAAATAAAATTTTGACAAATTTTTCTTTAAAAATAAAATTTTGACAAATTTTTTCTATTAAATAAATTTTGACAACTATTCTATAGAAATAAACATTTTGATTAAAATTTTCTATAGAAATAAAATTTTAACAAATTTATTATGGGAAATAAAAATTTTGAACAAAATTTGCTTAGAAATAAAATTTTAACCAAAACTCATTTTTATATCTTTCTATAGCACATAATAAAAAAAAATTTTTTGATAAAAATTCTTAGAAATAAAATTTTTTAAAATTTTTATAGAAATAAAAATTTTTCAAAACTTTCTATAGAAATAAATTTCACTAAATATTTCTATAGAAAAATAAAAATTTTGACAAAATTTTCTATAGAAATAAAATTTACAAAATTTTCTATTAGAAATAAAATCTTGACAAAATTTTCTATAGAAATAAAATTTTGACAAAATTTTCTATAGAAATAAATCTTGAAAAAATTGTCTTATAGAAATAAAATTTGTTTTTGATTTGCAGCTAAAACATGCATTGACTAAACTAAACTAGGAAAAAAATAAATTCTGACAAAATTTTTAATAGAAATTAAATTTTGACCAAAATTTTTCCATAGAAATAAAATTTTTACCAAATTTTTCTTACAGAAATAAATCATGACAAATTTTCATTAGAAAAAAGATATCGACATAATTTTCTATAGAAATAAAATTTTTGACACAAAATTTTCTATAGAATAAAATTTTTGGACGAAGTTTTCAAAAAAAAATTAGTAATAAATTTTGACAAATTTTTAGTATAGAACTAAAATTTTGGACTAAAATTGAAACTTATTTCCTATAGAAATAAAATATATATTGTATTATTAAATATTATAAATTAATTATTTAACTAATACTATAAATTCTCTATTATAATTTATCGTTACTACACGCAAGAAAAAAAATAAATTCGTTAAAATTGTACCCGAAAACGTTTTTCTTTTGTTAGAGTTTTGATATGTGCTTCGAAAATTTTAAACTTTATCATATCACCAAAAATTTGGTTTTTACAAGTTTTCCATATTTTATATATATAGTATTTTGAAATCAACAAACAGAGTCCATTTTCGTTTATATCAACACTGCTCTTTCTACTTTTGCGCTTAATAAATAACACATTTTACATTCAAATAATATATCATGTTGTTTATTACAATTATGTTCGGAACATTTTGGAACATATGTAATTATGCTAATTCAAAATATAAAAATTTTGGTCTAAGCATGGGATCGACCTCTTGCGATGAGAGCTCAGACGTACCAACCACGCCTCCACGGTGCCAAACTAAATGTTTGTTTCTGTTAATAAACTTTCTGTTTATCGGTTCGTGGGCGCGTCAAGCTAGCTTATATAAATATAGCTCATATGATAATTATATATGATGACCATAACAGTACATAGCTCAGTGGTTATGGTTGCTTACAAATGCATGCTTGGTCCGGTCATTCTCCGTCCAGGCGAAAGGTAAAAAATTTAAAAATTATATAATTCGTATAATTTCTTCTACATTGTTGTATTACAGGAAAAGGTGTTCAAGAACTAAAAAAACTCGTGGATGTGAGTAAGAATGTGAAAAAATGCATGCAAGAACAAATTTTTTTTGTTAGTCTTTATGAAATTGTTGTTACATCTGGAAAAGAATAAATGTTTATTCACAAAAAGTATATACTTTTCTTCCAATACACTTCCTTACAGCGAAAAAGCAAATAGAAACGAACTTGTTTGTCTAAAATTTCGTTTGGGAGAAAGAATTATTTTTTTGCGTGTATAAATTAAAAAAAAATTCTCACATTGTGCTCATAATTTTCTACACGAAACCAATTTTACATAAAATGAATTTGTCTTGAAAGT
>PGFW01023185.1:0-11408 GCA_003123925.1 Haematobia irritans
AGCAAAAACTTGAGCCTGATAATGATACGTTTCCGGACTCTGGTCCCGGGGAAATCGCGAATAATTGAATTGGTATGCAAATTCAAGGCATCGGTGAAACTGGGAGCACGGAGGTTTCGGTGAACGATGTGGCGGCCCGAAAGAGGGCCGAACACATAAAAAAAAATCCACAAATGATTTTGAATGACGTGAATAATGAAGTTGATGCGAACGAATGGCAAAAACTCTTTTGAGTCTTTCTAACGCTTCGGAGACGGTTCCCGGTCGCTGTCCCTCAGCGCCGACTGTCGGATTGGACGCAGGAGTGTGTGATGAGAGCCATGGTTAGGTTAAGGAGGTAATGTGTCAGCCGATTAAATTTGCAACGGCTCAACTTACACTATTCAGTCGCTTGGTGATACGCACATTTTAACTAAAAGTAACCTATTACATATGGACACTCTCCTAGTCTTAACCAACTGACTTCTCTATTATGTACTTTTGTGGAACCAACCAGATTGCTCCAAAAACATTAACAAAACTGGTCGTGTTAAGTTAACGTTTTCCAGGTCGTCGCCAGTAATCTAAAGCTATTGCTCCCTAAAATTCGTTACGCCTTAACAAAACAGACCACTCCACACAAGAGTGTTTTGAAGTTGATTTGCCTTTCCTCCACGTCATTGACAGCCTTATACAATATCGAATTATACTTCGCACCTATAGCTTTTGCAAATTCGCCTATCAGGCCAGCGGACCCGTTATAGGCAGATATTGGAGTGCTATTCTGACGCCTATTAGAAACCCGTACATATAACTCTAGTGTCGCGTTTACAGTTAACTGGGAAGCCAATATTTTGCTTGTAACGTGTCGTATACACACCCTTGCAATTTATCCACATCGAATATTGGCGCAGTCACTAGAAGACTCTCACGCGAAGTAAGAGCTTCGCAGGTGCGCAGGGCATACAGCATCAGATTCTAGTTCCCCTGGATATGTAAGGTAGTTCCTAGCCTTGCTACAACATCTGCTTCACAGTTTCCCCGGTTGTTCCTATGACAGGCACCCTCATTTAGGTGAATTGTACTGCTCAGCATTCGTTTGAGAGATTTGGGCAGTCTATGGCCGTTTTTGTAGTTAAGGGAACTACTAGAGTCGCAATGGAGTTTTATTCGTTTGACTGATCTGAGTATATATTAAAGTCCAATAATTTCTGTTGAAATTACTTCTCAGGCCAATTCACACACCTCTCTTATATGCCAATATTTCAGCCCTGAAAAACACTACAGTGATTAGGTAATTTTTCCGCTAATTCGAATTTCCAGATTCTTAGATATACTCCGAACCCCACTTGTCCATCTCAATTTGGAGGCCAATCAGTATATAAGAAATCTATATATCTTTTTATCCTCCGGGGTCTGTTGGTACACCACGCTCACTGTTGGGAAATTAGAGTCATGCAAATTTTTGTGCGAAAAGTGGTTTTTGCAGGGATCGTAATCCACGTACGTTAGGCAACATGCTGGCATTACTCTTGAAGGGACGCGAACTTAGTGACCGTACATTTTTTCGACCACAGCGATAGCTCGCGCAACCCCGCGCCCAAACAGCCGTTGTGTGCAGCTGGACTGTTTGGCCAAAATGTTCTAAAGGCAATAATGTAAGCATGAGCATTAGGGGAGTCTGTTCCTGTCTTACATAAAATGCGCCTTCGAGATACATAGACTACGCCATAAGCGCTGAACTTTATCTAAAAAGTCGGTTTCTGAGTGCGGGCCCCCCCACCGAACGACTGACGAACACCGATATAGCATAAAGGTCATAACCACTGCCGGTGTAATAGCCAATGCACAAATTTTTTGGTTTAGTCGCCCAATGTCTTTCCTATTGCTTTTTTGCACGAGTACAAAAGCTAGTGCTTTTCTGCGCCCTTCTTCAGATTGATTAAGCTATAAATTTCAGCTCCTGGTCCAAATAAGCGCCAAAGGTATTTTTGCAGCACTCACCAAAGGGAACTTCAGTACCCCCCTTAAGGAAATTGGAGCCTAACCGTGGAGTTTTGTGCTGATCTTGTGCAAGTACATGACTAATTTCTGTCTTTGCTGGATTACACCAAAGACATTTATGCTTTCGCACATTTCTCAGTAACCGGAGAGCTCTCTGTATAAATATGCTCTGATGTGGATGTGGAAGTTTTTCCCCTGACTGCTATGCCACATGCATCTGCCGTAATGCCACCACTTTTAATCGCTTTCGTTTTTCTAGAGAAAACCAGAAGGTGTTTATATGCAACATTCAAAGAAGAGGTGATAGAACTCCTTCCTTGGGGAGATGCCGTCTGTTCACTATTACGCTTCTGTTGTTTGCTTGCCCTAGTCGTGGCTGAAATACGTCTCTTCATTCTAAGTTTCGTCTAACAGGCCTAAGTAACCTGGATTCAACATTCAGAGTTGTCAGTGCCATGTTAATATTGAGCTCGGATGGACGATTATTGAACGCCCCTTTCGATGTCTAGAAACGCCACGATTGTGATTCTTTTGATCAGATAAGTGAGGCTTTCAATAAAGCTGACAGTTCATGTTAATGCGGTCTCTCAGGTAGACCCTGCCCTCGAGTATGCATGGCTGGAGCCATGTTTCATCCATTGTCACATATCGACGGAAAAACTCGGGTGTAGTTACGAGTTAACCAGACTGCACACGCTCAGAGATATCAACACGTTGTTGTTTTTTGGTCAATGTGAGCTCGCGCGCGACAGCCCATTTTGCACAGTAAGTTCGCATGATCAAATATTGTAATGAATGATATGCAGCGCAACACGTTCCCTTTGGATATCTTTAAGGCCTCTGCTATCCTCGATCCAACTTCAATTTTACGTGTCATTCAAAGATCATGTTGTTGTGGATTTTTTTGACTGTTGTTCGTCCGGTAACCACCTCTTTCGGCGCGTCCACGTGCACTGCGTTCATAAAGCGTCCTCCGTGCTCATTTCACCACACTTAAATTTTGCATACCAATCATTATTGTTTGATGTTCGCTGGGCAGAGCTCTGGAAATATATCAGGAAGCCCAAGTTTTGTGCATCCACCGTATTTTTGTCCGCCCTTGAGAAAACAGTATTTTTATCAATAAACGGGAAATTTTCCTTTTTTTTCATTTTTTCACAATAACAAAAGTTGCTGTCACAAAAAGACGGGGATCTATTCACACAAATTGATCTTACAGACGATCAAATTTTGAACACGAATCAATTTGAGAGGTTTGTACTTAATAAAAATAATATGCCGGGACTTATCAAGTCACCTGTTATTGGCAAGTTTTACCCTTTATTCGTCGAATCATTTAATACCATATCATGCACTTTGGCTACAATGTTCTGTTTGTTGTTGCCTGTTTTGGACGTCCACTACGTTGTTCATCTTCAATGCTGTTGTACCGACCGACGTTTAAATTCAGCAACCCAATTTTTTACTGTTGCATATGAAGGGCGCTTTCCGCCTAACACATTCACCATAACGTTATGATTTTCTTGCCCCGATAAACTTTTTTATGTAATATTTAATGACTAGGGACGCATTTTCTAATTTTTTCCAATTGCAAAAAATTGCGGATGCGTCTTTTTTGAACACCTGTTTTTCTATATGAAGGAGTTGCCAGATCGAAACAAAATTCACATGTGTTCATAAACAGAGATGGAAGTTTCGCAAAACACTTAGTTTTTTCTGTTTATATTGGCGCTTTTTTGTGCTAGGCTAGAAGGTTTCGCGAACTGCCCCCGTATGCATAGTAATTTTAAGACAAGTAGATAAACTAAAATGGAGGCTTAACGCACACTCCGGCAACATGAATTGACGTGGCAAAAAACTGGTTAGACACAATTAGAAAATGCAATGGCTACTACTAACAAGACGAGCATCTGCCTCTGAAATAGAGATGCACAAAGACGATATGGTAATCCCAAAAAGACAGCCAATCAAGTACTTGGGACTACGGCTGGCCTCGAAACTAACGTACTCCAAGCGGATAGAGTACGCAACGGAGAAAGCTGCTACGATAATGTCGCGACTGAGCAGGTTGACGGCAAAGATAGGGGGCCCCCTTCCAAGCCAACAAAGGATACTCATTGATATGACTAACAGTATACTCCTCTATGGATGTGACGCCCACAGAGACGGACTAGAGCGATAAAGCTGCTTTAAGTACAGAGAAACGGCAGCTCCGGAGAATCACTTGCAGCACACCGCACGGTATCGGGGAAGCCGCATTAAGCGATAGCAGGAACGATCCGCAAGGAGCCACGTGGTGGCAATGGTTAGCATGCCCGTCATGCATACACAAGGTCGTGGGTTCGATTACCTCGAGATTTTCGCTGATTATCGCTCGCTCAGTAATGCTGGTGGCATTTCTGAGGGTTTCTTAAGTGGTTTTCAGCTGCAATGTGGAAGCGCCGTTGTCGGACTCGGCTATAAAAAGGAGGTCCCTTGTCATTCGAGAATTAACATGGAATCGGCATCAGTGATAAGAGAGAAGTTCACCAATGTGGTATCACAACGGACTGAATAGTGTATGGGCGCTGATACATCGGGCTGGCCACTACCTAACGCTACCTAACTACATCCAACGGAGAAAGTTGCTACGATAACGTCGCGTCGCAAACATAGGAGTCCCTGTTCGAAGCTGAAGAAGGATATTAATGGAGATGACCAACCATATACTCCAATGTGGATGTGACCCTACATAGACGGACTATGGCGAACGTCAGTTCCGAGAATCACTTCAGCATACCGCACGGTAAAGGGTGATACGGTCAAAATTTGGTCAATATAAACTTTACGATATTTCTTTGCAGTTTAACATACATGAATTTTTGAGTGTTGTGTGTGTAGAATGTTTGCTCCTATTTTGATTTTGGAATTCACTCGTTCAGTTGTCAAATGCCGTCCAAGCAAGAAAGAGGAGCGTATCAAAATTTTGCTCGCGCATCGCGAATCCGAGCTATCCGAGCTGCTCGCAAGCAAAGATGTTTCAAGTGTTTGGGAACGTTTGTCGACAGCAGGCAAGTCTGGATCGGGGGGAAATCGAAAACCGGAAGCCGCTGAGACGACAAAGAGAGTTGGCCGGTAGTTTCAAGCGAAACCCCTAACCTCTTCTCCGAGATGCCGCAAATAAGCTGGGTGTATCGCTACAACGTGCATCATCGAGCCACAAAACGAGGCCGGACTATCGACTTACAAGAAGGTAGTGACTCCAAACAAAATACGACGGCCAAAGCGCGATCGCCGAGGCTGTACACGAGATGGCTGACGAAGTTTGACTGCGTGGTAATGGACGCACGAAACCTACGTCAAAGCCGACTAAAGCAGCTTCCGGGAGCAGGAGTTTTTATACGGGCAAAAAGGAAGGGGAAAGGTAGCAGATATTTTCAAGCAGCATAAAAACTGTCAAAGTTCGGCAAAGAAATATCTATGTTTGGCAAGCCATCTCTGTACCTGTGGCTTGAAAAGCAGCATTTCATAGCTTTCCGGGGACTGTCAACGCAAGAAATTTACGTGAAAGAGTGTTTGAATAAAACGTCTTGCTGCCTTTCCTGAGGAACACGGTTTTCCGTACTGTTTTGGCGGATTTGCATCTTGCATTACGGTAAAAGGCCATGGAGTGGCAACCCGCCCTCGTGCAGTCGGGTCTACGGCCGGCGGGCGGACACAGGTCAACCTGTCCAAGGACTGCAGCCCTCTTTGGCAGTATGCTTATTCCGAAAATGAAATCCAAGCTCCTGGCTACAACACAAAGCCGAAGGGCTCCGCCGCAAGTTGAGAAATACTGGGCTATTGCTCAAAGCGAGAACCTAAAAGACCGAAAAAAACTGCTAAGGACGAGCCAGTTCAAGGCAAACTGGCTTTCTGCGGCAAAGAAGGTGGACAAGGTTTGCTTACAAAATCTGATGGCAGGTGTAAGCGTGAGGCCGCGGCAATTCGATTTGAAACGCGAAGCCTAACTGAATATTTTTTCCTGAATTTTAATACTAATTGACTTGAAAAAAGAAATTTAATTTGATTTTTTTAATAAACGATTTCACCGATTTACACGCGTTTTCTCTTGACCAAATTTTGACCGTTCCTTCCTTTATCGGGGGAACCGCATTAGGCGACTAGCAGACACGAATCCAATAGACCTCCAGGCGATTGAGTGGAAAGTTTTTCGAGGCTAAACAACAAGGTGCTACGGACTTGATACCGAACATTCAACAACAGACCTGAGATATGTGGCAGGAACGATGGAGGAACGAGATAAAGGGCAGGTGGACACACCGACTAATTGCCCGTTATTAGTTCTGGGGAGAGAGAAGATATGGGGAAGTGACGTATTACATGACTCAGATGCTCTCTGGTCACGGATAGATTCCAAAGTATCAGCATCGTATGGGGAAATGCAGCTCAGAGCTCTGACAGAAAAGTTTGACACTAATTTTGGCCAAATACGACCATATCCTAAGTCAACAATAAAATAAATGAAATGCACAACTTTTTTTCACTCTCAATCCTAAGGAAATACCTATAATCCCTGATCATCGTTAGTTTATAGTCGCAAAAAAAAAACAAATCTGAATGATACGCTATTCAAATAAATATTGACCTAGGACATTCAGCTTGCAGAGGTAACTTATGACTTTTATTGTCATAGGTAGAAGCATATTAATTTCATGTTATGTATGGTATGGGTCATGGTTGCTTCACTAATATGAAATAGCCTCTATAAAACACTCCCAAACACATTAACACTCCCTTATCCATGTCAATGACTCCATATTAATGAGTTATCCTTTTTGTGAAAGAACTGGAAATTGGATTTATCTTTCGTAAGGGACAAATGTTAAAACTATGGGTTTGAAGGATTTTTAATGGCTCATAATGACGATTTAATTTATAAAAAGGGAACGAAAATATGAAATTAATTGTTTAGTGTGTTTACACATATGGGAAAACTTCAGATTGTTACTTTGCATTACATTGAACCTTTGCTTAATAATCTCGTAAATTATCAATGATGACAATCTAATACTCTAACAGATTTAGTTATTGATTTTTCCAAAAATGTCCTTTGTGGTCTAATATAAAATTAATTTACCACATACACTGATTTAAAGAAAACAATCTTACAAAACTTTCACCATTAACAAACTATCTGTCGTCATAGCACAGACATGATACGCACGCAACTCATAGTTTGACAAAGGTACAGGAAGCGTGTTAAGAAAAAACGTAAAAAACCCTCGGTGGATGTGAGGAAAGATGTGAGGAAATGCAATAGCAAGAAAACAATTTTTTTATTTTGATTAGTCTTTACGAAATTTTGTTTTTACATCCTGAAAAAGTAAATAAAACGTTTATTCCACAAAAAGTAATATACTTTTCTATCTAAATCACCTTCCTTACAGCGAAAAGCACAAATGAGGAAAACGAACTTTGTGTTGTCTAAAAATTCGTTGTGGTAAGGGAAAGAATGTATTTTTTTGGCGGTGCATTGCATTTGGAAGGCGTGGTCAATGTGGTGGTTCATTTTGGGGTTTAAATGAATCTTGCGGCTGAAGGTATTCTGATAACGTTGGGTTGATTTTGCTGCAAGGTAACCCCCAGAATGGCTGAAGAGCGAATGTGGTATTCCGATAACGTGCGTCCATTCCCAAACTATCTTTTGCATCTTAACAGTGGCTTTTTGAGCCAATATAAAAGTTTTACAAATATTTTTGTCTCTGTTCGGTTTAAGCCTACACGTTGTCCGTTTCAGTCCAATGCAATGTGTTTTTTTAAAGCTGAAATCAAAGACCAACCATAAATATTAAAGATACAAAGAACCACAATACAAACTAAACGATGAAAATACAAATTTTGAAAAAAATTTTCTATAGAGAAATAAATATGTTTGAGCAAAAAAATTTCTATACTAACAATTAAGAATCTTTGAACAAAATTTGCATTGTTAAAAGAAAATAAAATTTTGACAAAATTGATTGAAATTTTAATTTTAAGAAATAAAATTTTTACTAAAGTTTTCTATAGAAATAAAATTATAGAACAAAATTTCTATAAAAATAACAAAATTATCTAAATTTTCTTAAAGACTACAATTTTGCACCTAAATCTTCTATAAATACTAAAAAATTTTGGGCCAAAAATTTTCCTAATAGATCATAAAATTTTGCTAAAATTGTTCTATTAGAGTAAAGATATTGACAAATTTTATAGAACTTTTTGAAAAATTTTTTATATTTAAATAAAGTTGTATGCAAAAAATTTCTATTAGCAACAAAATATTTGCAAAAATTTCTAAGAAATAACATTTTGAATAAATAGAAAAATACAAATCTTGACACAAGTTGTCTATAGGACATGTGGTTTAGGTTAGTGGCAGCATCCGATGTATCAGGCTACTTGAGAGGAAGCTTTGTAAACCTCAAAAATGTTCACCCAGCATTACTGAGGTGGGATAATCCACCGCTGAAAAACTTTTTGGTGTTCGTCGAAGCAGGAATCGAACCCCGAGACCTTGTGTATGCATGACGAAGGCATGCTAACCAGTGCACCAGCGGTCGGCTTCCCTTCTATAGATACATAAAATTTGTGAACACACATCTTTTCTATATACACTAAAATTTGATCACTAATTTTTCTATATAAATGAATAATTTTGCGACACATATTTTCTATAGAAATAAATTTGACAAAATTCTCTAATAGAAAATAAAATTTCTGTAAAATTAAAATTTTGTAAAGAAATATAAAATTTATAAAAAAAATTTCCTATAGAAATAAAAAATTTTAAAAAAATTTTTGCTATAGAATAAAATTTTTTACATAAAATTGCTTTAGTAGAAATTAAAATTTAATAAAAATTTTCGAAAACATCTCTTGTTGTAGAAAATCAAAATTTCGGAAACAAAATTTTCTGTACACAAATAATTTTTTCGGCAAAATAATAGTTTCAATACAAATAAACATTTTGACTAAAAAATTTCTAATACAAATATAAATTTTGACAAAATTTTTCGTATAAACAAAAAATATTCAAAAATTCTTTTCTAAGCAAATAAATATTTTGACAAAATGGTTTCATTAATAGAAATAAAATGTTATAAAATAAAATAAAAATTTCTGATAGAAATAAAAATTATAAAGAGAAAATTTTAGTATAAAAATTAAATTTTGACAAAAATGCTTTTCTGTCGAATAAATTTTAGAGCTAAAATCTTTCCATAAAAAATAAAAATTGTGCAAAAATGTTTATAGGTGAGGGAAATAGGAACAGTTTGTGCAAAATTGTTCGGACTAGCGAAATAAACATTTGTAAAAATTTTCTAATGCTAGAAATGAGCAATGCTATAATAAATTGGTTCTTTAGAGATAAAATTTTTGACAAAAATTTTTCTAGTAAGTTGCAATCTAATTTGAATTGCAAATTTAACAAATTCTTGTAAATAGAAATTAAACATTTTGCAGAAAATTTTACTAAAAATTATAAAGAAAATTTGCAAAAAAATTTTACTTAGGCAAAAAATTTGCAAAAAATCTTCTATAAAAATAAAATTTGACCAAAATTTTCTATAGAAATAACATTTTGCAAAATTTTCTTAGAAATATAAAATTTTCTTGCAAAATTTGGGTACAAAATTTCTATATACCAATAAATTTTGCAAAAAAATTTTCTAAACTAGAAAAAAAGTTTTAAGACTAAATTTTTCTATAGAAATAAAATTTTGACAAAATTTTCTTTAGAAATCAAATTTTGACAACAATTGTTCCTTAATAAATAACAGATCATTTTACAAAAATTTTATAGAGTAATAAATACGTTGCTGAGGTAAATTTTAAAAACAATTTTCCTGTAGAGAAGTCAAAATTTTCGGAAGAAAATTTTCGTATACAAAGAGAGAGGAGGGAGGAGAGTGTAGAGAGAGAGAGAGGTTATAAAAAAATCTGGTTGAGAATGAGGATCAGGTTTGCAAAAAAATTTCTAATAGAAACAAATTCTGCCCAAAATATCTTGTAGAAGAAATTAAATTGTTGTCGCAAAAAATTTCTATAAGAATAAAATTTGGTTGCAGAAAATTGGTTCTAGGTGAGAAGTGAAAATGTGCGGTTGACAAAATTTTCAATACCGACGAAATAAATATTTTTGACAAAAATTTGTTCTATAGAAGATAAAATTTCGACAAAATTTTCGTACAGAAAATTAAAATGTTGGAGCCAAAAATTTTCTATAGGAAATAAATAATGTTGCGGGAAAAGTTTTCTAGTAGGAGGTTATGCAGAGTAGAAATTTACAAAATTTTTTCCTATGAGAAGAATACATTTTGGACTAAAATTTTGCTATAGGTATCAAATATTACAAATTTTCTATATAAATAAAATTTTGACAAATTATAGTAATTCTTGAATTTGTCTATAAATATTGAAATATTTTGACCAAATGTTTTATAGAAATAAAACTTTGATAAAATTTTGAGAACATTTTTTGTAGAAACCAAAATTTCGACAAAATTTTCTATAGAAATAAAATTTTTACAAAAATTTCAATAGAAATAACATTTTGACTAAAATTTCTATACAAATAAAATGTTGACAACATTTTCTATAGAAATACAATTTTGTTAACATTTTTATATACATAAAATTTTGACAAAATTTTCCATATACATAGAATTTTGCAAAAGTTTTCTATATACATAAAATTTTTAGAAAATTTTCTATAGAAATAAAATTTAAAAAAAAAATTCTATAGAAATAAAATTTTGCAAAAATTTTCAATAGAAATAACATTTGGTAAAAATTTTCTATAGAAATAAAATGTTAACAACTTTTCTTTGGAAATAAAATTTTGACAAAATTTTCTGTAGAAATAACATTTTGCAAAATTTTCTGTAGAAATAAAATTTTCACAAAACGACAACCGCGTATGTGAATTTTTTGCCGGGTATGCATTGTTCATCTTTGTGTCGAAAAACATTGTGAGCCCTCTCTTATACACATAAGAAAAAAATAGACTGACAGACAAACAAATGGGCATCTAAGGTTTGATAAACTCAGTAATATGTGATCTACGGCCAATATTATTGGCCGTTATATGTTCATGTTTCCGGACCATATAGTGGTGGTATAATAGTTACGGATATAATGATATATTCACAAATTTTGTTGAATTCATTTGAAGGGTCCTTCTCTCTTTCTATGAATGCATTTGTAATAGTAAATGTAAATACAAGGACTTATAGAGCAAACCTCCCAAACACTCCTACAAATTACGAATCTACTTACACCCCCACATAAATAATTCAATGAAATCGTGTCTGAGTATTTATTGTATTTATGTTGACATCAACTCTGACATGTATGATGATGAGTGATGTTGAATAGTAAGTAAATAAACAAATAATGTA
>PGFW01023192.1:12568-25303 GCA_003123925.1 Haematobia irritans
TGCTTTTATAGAAACAATCAAAAAAGTAAGAGAAGAAACAGTTTTACGGCAGAAAGAATTTCAGGTACTTATTCGAAAAAATGGACATTTTTTAGTTCCAAATTGTGAAATCTACAAGTTTTAAACTAAAGCACATAGGTAAACAATTTAACCTATTAATGCGTAGAATTATTGTAAGAAATTCACTTAATTTGTTACAAACCTTTTTTGGTAGGACTTACAAGTCTATCAGCCAAAAGAAACAAATATGGAAATCGGCTTCATTAACTGTGAATTTTGCAGGCTTATGGTCAAGCCCGTGGACTCAAACTTGCCAAACTAGGAGGAAAACACCCTCAGATTTCACACAAAAAATTACATCTTGTTATCTGTAATCCATTCAAAAGTTGCAGCATTATTGTTGGCAGCCACTGTGCAGCCGTTCTTAAGTCTCCCTACCAAAAAAGGTTTGTCAACAAATTAAGTGAATTCTTACAATATTCTACGCATTATAGTGTTTTATAAATTGTTCCTATGTGCTTTATTTTAAAACTTGGTTAGATTTCACAATTTGGAACTAAAAAAATGTCCATTTTTTCGAATAAAGTACCTGATTCTCCTTCTTGCCGTAAAACTGTTTCTTCTCTTACTTTTGTTGATTGTTTCTTATTTAAAACACTAATATACGCCAATCCGTTATAAGATTTTGTATCGACAATTGTTCGTAGTAGTATATGAGTCCTACGCATCCCAAAATCCGGCGAATTTTAAGATTTTTTTTACATATTATTACAATTCTTAATGTGGACATGTTGAAGATTAAGGAATGGTATTTGCTTAAGTTATTGAAAAGAATACGCCAGGCATACCCATACTCCGCCAACGTCTAACAAGTGTTGCCAGATTGGGGCTTTCCCCCCAAAAATGTAGGGCGTTTTTTCTTACGTTTGGGGGTTTTTAGGCGGTAACAATATTTAAAAATATTAAAACAATTCTCAAATTCGAAACAGTCCTCGCATGTATTTCGAGAAAACATACGCGGGAGATCAACACAAATCCCTAGATATAAGCACGAAGTATACATTAACATTGCTTTCGCTAGCCCTTTTCAAATGGCTTCCCTGAAGCCATTTTTTATATTCACTTCAACAGCTGAAAGCCTTTTAAGCAGTTAAGTATTTCTTATATTATTCCTTACACCTTAACGAGTTTGGCTGATTAAAGTCCGCGGTCTCAAACAAAGGAAAAAGCACATTTTTTTTTTTTGTCAAAATTCGTTTTTATTATTCAACATAGTTCCCTTCAAGAGCGAACAACGATTTATAACGACGCCTTCCAAATTTTTGATCGCATACGCATCTTTTAATGGTTAGTACTCCTACGCGTTTTGCCTCAAAATAGGCTTCAGTTTCCGGCGTTTCACCTTCTTCATCGTGCGTCAAATTTTCTCCTGCGAGACATTTACTTTATGAGGTCTGAGAACACAAAAAAGTCGCGCTGGGGCGGCCAGATCTGGAGAGATACGGTGGGTGGGGAAGCAATTTCGAACACCCAAATTCATGAATTTTTGCCAGTCGTTCTCCCAATGAATTGTGGCACGGTGCGGTTGTCTTGGCGTGCGAAACAACACTTTTTTCTTCTTCATATCGGGCCGTTTTGCCGCGATTTCGACCTTCAATACGCTCTAATAACGCCCATAACAATAAGTCACATGTTGATGGTTTTTCCTCTTCCTTAAGATAATCGATAAAAATTATTCCATTGCGCATCTGAGGCCATTACTTCTGCCAGCGGGCTTTTTGAGTCTGTTGCCACGGGTTCCACGGTTCGCTGTTCCACTCAGGCCGACTGTCGAGGGAGTGCAGTGATGGAGCCATGTTTCATCCATTGTCACATGATCGACGACGAAAAACTCGGTGAAATTACGAGTTAACAGCTGCAAACACGCTCAGAATCATCAACACTTGTTGTTTGTTTTGGTTCAAAGTGGAGCTCGCGACGGCACCGCCATTTTACACAGAGCTTCCGGCATATCCAAATTGATTCTGATGAATGATATGACCAAACCACGTCCGTTGATACTCTTTAAGGCTCTTTCTATCTGCGATCAACTTCATTTACCGGTCATATCAAAATCATTATTCCGGATTTTTTTGACGTTTTCGTCTGGCTAACCACCTTCCTGTTCGGCCCGGTCCACGTGCGTTCACAGTCCTCCGTGCTCACTTCACGGAAGTCTCATTATCAAGCCAAGTATTTGTTCCACCTTATTTTTTCCCTTTTCAGAAACAGTAGTTTTATCAAAACACGAAATTCCTTTTTCCATTTTTTTTTTCACAATAACAAAAAGTTGCTTCAACAAAGACGCTCCTATCTTCAACAACACTAATGAGCTTACAGACCGTCAAATTTTGGACACGAATCATTTGAAGGTTGTACCTATATAAAAATAATCATGCATTGTAATACTAAGCGGACGCCAATCTATTGTGTCAGACCGGGCGACCTATATAAAGCCCAACCTGTTTACAAGTGAACAGGATTCACAATCTAGATGCTTCGAACAAATCGTACACTGCAACTGGAGTACATTTAAAATTGTGAATGACACTGAAGAAGAGTTTTCTGAGTTCTGAGTGTTTTTTCTTAAGATTTTGACGAGGCGGTGTCGGCGAAACGTTCCAAAATCACCTGGGCGATACTGGGAGCATTATGGTTCTTCGCTGCAATGTTTTATTAGTCTTTAGATCTAGTGGGTCTTGGTCTTATATATATATATTTTTTTTTTAATATGTCTCCAAATGGCCGAAGCACAGATTCTTTTGGAATTTTTGACACGAATTTTGGGAATAGTATATTCAGCAATATTCCTTAAACAAATTTTCCTCTAAAACTCAACAAAAATCATAATGACATGATTTTAGTTTCAAATATTTTAAAGTTTCAATCATATTTTTTAATTCCCAAAAAATGTATTAAAAAATGTTCCTTGTCCTGAAGACCCATCCAATTTTCGTAATTTTTGTTTATTTTAGAGTCCTCTCAAATACCTTTCCAACGAAAGTACACCATTGCCATTAAATTTTCTGATTTTCAACAACGCTTTGTGGAAAATCTATATACAAAAAATGTGGAGTATGAATTGAACCTCAAATGTTTCAATTCAACGCACGAAAGTATCATTTCTCGCTTTATTTTACAGTTCACATTGACATTTAGAAGCTATTAGCTACAAACTTAAAACTCTACACGTGAAGATAGCACTTAATAAAACTTAAGACTTACTAGTGTCTTTTGCTTATAGGCGTTAGGCCAAAGAACGTTCGTCCGTGTTTACTTCTTCTATAATAATAAAATATAAGAAATTCTAAACTTACATTAGACCACTGGTGAAAAAAATGTTATTAAAATGTAATGTGGTTGATTTCTGAAGTGCATTTGATGGGAGCAGCACTTAACTTTGCCTGAAAAATGATTCAGTTGATTATTATATTCTCGCTGGGCATGCGTACTTCTTCGGATTTTTCTAAATCATACCTACTGGATAGGTATAGCGCATTTAAGGATCTGTTGTTCCAGAGGATGGGCCGTAAATTGGGGGATTGCATGCTTGTGGTTTTCCGAGAATGAAATTTCAATTTCGCCCATAGCATCAATGACGATAACAAAACCATCCAATATTGAGCCGCACTCTTGCACTATAGTAGATGTGTGAGTAGGCATTTGAAGGGCAATGCCCAATCCAATTCAGCGATTCGCAGCCATAGCAAAATGGACCCAACAATTTTGTCGTCCTCGTCATCGGTATTATCATCATCAGAGAGTGCATTCACAGGCCACCACAAAATGTTGACAAGTATTTTAAGTGAACATTTTATTTGGAAAGATAATCAGATGTCATATTATGATGCTTGTAAAAACCAAAAATTTCCGCGGTTTTTCCACATTTGGGCATGAATGTGCAATGATGGCTTCAGTGGTGTAGGATTTCAAAAAGAGGCCAAGCAGAAAAAGTTATGAAAGAAAATAAAAAGAAAATGATATGGATTATTAAAAAAAATATTAGAGTTTTGCTGGGCACCTTAATGCAGTTGGGGAATATCAATACATTTTATTGTGCACCTACCCCCTAAGATATCTCCGACCACGTTTTGCTGACGGCTAACTAAGATACCCTACATTCGTTAAGGTGTTAACGAGAAGAAGCGAAGAAGATTGAAGCTCGAATTTGTCATAAATGCCACGAAACAGTGATTCAATTCTACAACAGGATACCTTGTGGAAACCATGGGCTGCAATCGGGGGCCGAAACGTACTCCGAAGTTTGCGAAGACTGTTCCAATTGGGACCATGATGTGGCGTTTTATTAAGGTGTGGAACTAAACGGATCAGCCTTGGGAAAGTTTTAAAAACGATCACCAGATCACATATTCTAACGATTGACTAGAACTTGCATCATAGTTATTCCATCGCTGAATACTTCGTGCCACGGCCTTATAATTTCATGTCTGGACTATTCCTGTTTTCAATGATATCAAATTACGAAAAAATTATTGTAATTTTATTTTATTATGATATATTATTGGTATTACTCTAATTATGTATTGGAAACTATAAATATCGGCCAAGATTGGGCGCCCGCGAATCCCGTGGCACACCTTCATTGATGCCGTCCAAATTTTCGATTGGACGCTAGGCGCATGAATGGAGCATTCTATGCCGTTAATGTGCCGAATTATCTCATCCTGTAAGCTCTTGAATTCGCTTGCTTGGGCTTATCGACGTACACCTTTTCTTATCAAAATAACCCCAAAGAAAAAAAGTTCCACGGTTTCCGTGTGGTGTGATGTCAAATCACATTGACGTTGGCGGCCAATTGGACCATCCCCAGTTCCGTTGAGCTAACACGGCCTTGAATTTTGCCGTCCAAAAAGAGCCATTGTTTCGTTAGCTCTTGTGGCAAGTGGACCATCCTGCTGAAACCACATATCGTCAACAATCCACATCTTCCAATTCGCCATTAAAAAAGTTCGTTATCAATCTCACGATAAGCAACACCATTCACTTAGTAACTGCCTGACGGCCCTCATTTTGGAAAAATATGGCCCGATGATTGCGCCAGCCCATTAAACCGCACCAACAGTCCACTCTTTGTGGGTGCATTGCGTTTTCGAAATCACTCTTGGATTCTCATTCGCCCAAATGCGGAAATTCTGTTTTATTGCACGAATCCACTGAGGTGACAAATGGTGCCTCATAACTGGGAAAGATGATTTTTCTTGCAAATTTATCATCACTGTTTGCCATTTCTTGGAAACCATCTGCCCACTCAACAACGGTTTGGAATGTCAAGAGGCTTTAGTTCTTGAGCTCAATTGCACCTTGTAAAGCCGTGTTAAATGCAAGTCTTTATGCATAATGATCTTCATCACACGACGAAGCCGCGCGTGAAGAGGTGCAATTTGTTGGGCACGACGGGACCGATGAGTTGAGGACGGCTCTTTCAGCCACACTATCGCGAACAGCAGCAATATTTTCTGCCAAATGACGAGCTATACTAGCATTGCACTGGTGTTTCACATCTTCTACAGACCCGGTATTGCTTTCGAATTTTTTCTTACGATTTTTGGCGATTGTTACGCACATTTTGCGACGATCAAATTGACCAAAAAATCAGCGAAGTGCCCGATATGACATTTTGAATTTGAACGCCCATTTTCATAATAAAGTCTGGATGACTTTAACACGTTGTTGGATTGTGTATCTCTCATGGTTCAAACTGAGTAAGTTGAAATAGATAAATGGCAAATAAAAATTTCGGAAAAAAACTTGGCGTTTAGGTTGTGTCACATTCAACATCGGCCCTGATACAATTTATACCACCCTATTTAGCTGTTTAATACAGGACTATTACCGCTTATAACCATCGACTTTTGCTCGAAAAGGGTATAGTGCATAATTTTACAATATGGAAAACAGTTCACACGTCGATTTTTTTTTCAAAATTTACAAGTCAAAGTCGACTTCTTCGATTCCCATTACAATCCAAATTTGGAGAAATATTCTTGATGATTAATTTTTCATAATGCCCCAAGGCATTGAGCCCCTGACCACATTGTAGTGTAGGTATGAATGAGAATCCATTTTCCATCTCACATCTATGTGGTAATGGATAATAGAAATTTGTTGATTTAACATTCTGGTTAAATATTAGGATAAGTCTAGTCAAACATCATAAATCGTCTTAAGAGATTTCCAAGATTTAGCCCCATCAAATTATTAAAATTAAACTTGAACTTCCACCTCTTTCCATTCCGTTTTGATGTTTTTTGGCAATGTGATCGGCGGCTAAGGATTCAAAATGTTCTGGGAACTCTGCTGGACAATTTATAATATCCTCCCAACTTTTATTCGGTAACCATTGTGACAAGGACAAGCTCTTTCACTTTTCAGTCAATGCCACTGAGCCTTTAATTAACAGAAATCCAATTCTGTTTTGGCCTTAGGTGACCATCCCTTTGGGCCAATTTGGGTGCCGAATTCTGAATAAAAAGAGAACAAAAGTTTGTGAACGCTTCAAAGATGCCAGCTGCATCCGTTAGCCAGTTAGACATTTTCGGTAAGAGTTTTAATTGATGTTGATTCAGTCGCTTGGAGAGCACAGTATCGGGAAACAGATTTCCTTAGGGAAAAGGAGAAACACATCAAGATAGGCCGCTAAGGCATACTGCGCTACATGGCCATTCACTGTTGACCATATCGGAAGAGGGCGAAAAAAGAGTACACGCACCTCGTTTAGCAGCAGGTCTATAAAGCCATCTCTCAATTTTCAATGTCTTTGGGGTTTCGGCGTGAAAGTGTCCGAGTTGTTTCCATGACACTGAAGCCTTTGACTCTTCGTATTCTCCAGAGTCTCTATCAAGCTCCACATTATCCAACATATTGCCAGTGGAAGTGCGCTAATTCTCTCAGCAGATGTATCTGTCTAGCTGTTGCTAGCAATTGTTTATTCTCACTGGTATTGGCAATCAGGTGTTTCCCTCTTGAGCTTCCTAAATCAGGTCTCTCTGCCCGCACTACCACACAAGCAGTTGATCCTCTAGACCGGTCTGAGTGGACCGTATACGTAATGGACCATGGCCTTGCCAAAGACGGCAGGATTCAAAATTGGGATTAGCAAATTTGGTTAGTCAAATACGATTCTGAAAATTTTGATCATAGTCCACTCTTCTGTCCCAAGGGATTGACAAATTTTCTGCCCCACTCACCAGCCTGGATATTCTTCTTCGCAGGACATTATCAATACTGGGTCCGAATATAGTCAATCAACGTCTTCAAAAAGTACCGGGATACCAACTTACATATATGGGGACATTTCCAATTGGCCTTAGGAAGTCGGAGTCACTCAAATATGAGAGTATCTTTAGATTGTTCCCTTTTGCCTTCTTTCTTTTTTAATCAGGCTCCTAAGCCTGTAACTGAGGATCTATACAAAAGAGTAAAATCGGGATGCTCTGACTGCTGAGAATACCATTTTGCACAGATAACTCATCGGGGCCAGGGGTAAACTCTCCGGCAATCCAGGTGGAAACTTCTACATTCGGTCCTGGTCCAGGCTTTCATCAATGCGGAATGGCATTTGAATGGGTATATCCTTTTCGATTATATCTGGAAGCCAGTCTTTCGAATACCATAGTCATGCGAAGATTCACATGAGAAAAGCTCCGGTGTAGACGAGAAAAGAACAGCGACATAACAGGCTATATGACCCAACATTACCACAAAGTTGTTGACCATTAGTTATCGAATCAATGACTCCATCGTATTTCGTTCTGAGCTTAGGCGCTGATTTAGTTTATACCGAGGAATCTGGATATGGGGGAAACTCTGAGAGTTAGTAAAATGAACCGGAGTGTGAAACCCTGGTGGCGCAACTCGACAGGTTCCACTTTCTTAACCAATCTTCTCTTCAGCTTGCTGCATCAATTTCGGTTTAATGCCTCATTTGCTTTCATTTGGGACTCGGCATATCTTTGATTTTAAAGTATCCAATTTGAGCCTCTAATCGCAGCAATTTCCGAATTAAATGCATTCAAGAGTTTTAATTTGTTGCTCCTGCTCAGCCACTTAGAAAATCGACTCTCTCCTTTTTAGGTTTTAACTTCCTTCTACACTTCATAGTAGAACCGATTACCGCTTTTAACAATTTCAAGAGGCCAGCACCAGCAATGGATATTTTTGCATATTTCGTCCAAATCTGGGTTTTCATTGTTGATTGCCGATCACTGATTTATTTGTTTTCCGTCAAAGCTTCACAATCCATCTCCATAAGACTTTTGAGAAATTCACAATCAGAACATCATTCCTTTGGCGGCTTCATTTAATTTCCTTGAAGGCTTAAGGATGGCTACACATTCTCACAAACAACCTTATGACTGTGGGGCGGAGGGGAGTGGCAAAGGAACGAATTTCTGTTGAATCTGAGCCTTTATCCAATTCCGACATAAAGCTCGCGAGCTTCTTCCAAAGCAGGCATTGCCTCGGCTTGAAGGCCTCCTCGGCCATCTTCCTTTTCCCTATGGCAATTTGCTTGCCTTTTAATTCAACTTCCAACGATTTTCTGAAGCTTCATTTTCTTGGTATTAGCTTTGGTAAGTGGCCGCATTTCAATCTTCGACCAACATTAGCTTTCACATTCCTTCAGAAGCTATGCCAACTTTTTGCGCTTCTGTTCAGTGACAATGATACGCCAGTTCTATCAATTTGCTTTGAGGCCTCATCGATTTTCTTTAATACCTTCATTAGGCGATCTCTTTGCATGGAGATGAAGGCATTCTTTTCCTCATGCAGCCAACGAAAGCAAATTCGTAATTACTTCAGCAAACATACCATTAAGCGTGTAAAACTTACCCATAGTCTTAGATAGGTTTTAATGTAGTTCCCAAATAATGTTTGGGATGGGGGGGGGTTTCCACGTAGATTGTTTCGCTCTTAGCTTTGTAAATAATCTTTGGATAGTAAAATAGTAATTGCATTGGAACCTAATGAACAATGAACAACCATGATTGCTAATCGATCCCATATTAAGCCTTCGCGAATCTAAGATTGAAATCAACTGTCAGGCACCATTTTGTTAGGAATAATATTTTTTTTTGCGCAGGAACCTTAGCCAATTCGTCGTTCGCTTAGGAAGAAGTTGCAGCCACAGCAGCTAAGGCCTGTCGGGCCATGGGAATACCCAATCGATATAGTAACTACCAATCAATCCCAGGGAAACTTTCGACATGCGATTACGCAAGGCCTCAACCTGAGGAGACATAGTCCAGTCCACCCATCGGTATATTCTCCCAAGCCATTTTTCGTAAGAACATAACGTCCCAAATCGCGGAATCCTTCTGGAAGCTGAGAAATATGAATTCAATTTTTTTTCATAAGAAAAAAGTTGGTACTCCGTAAAACAATCAATTATTTTCCACACGGAATTTCGTTGATCTAAAATGCTCTTTTCGGAGGAAGAATGTTTTCTCTGTTGCGACAGATTACGAATGTTACAGGCCTTGCTGAAACTTGGACTTCGGGGATATTTCGCACATTAAGTACAAAAGATAACGAAATCTCTTGTCGCGGGAGCCACTATTAGGTTATTAGATACTCACTTTGACGCCGCAGCGATCCGTCTTCGTTCAGCAGCCACATACGAGCAGCATTAACAATGATCTTTTTTCTTCATCGGTAAACAAAGCTGGTACTTGCGCCCACTTGTAAAGAATATTGTCTGATCAATTCCAAGAAACCTTCTTCTCGACCACCTACAAGCGCATAGTCAGTTATTAATTGAATTGAATTTGCAATAACTATTTCTTTGCTCACCTGAGCCGCGCGTTGAGATGAAGACAGTCTTTTTTTCTTTCTACACCGCCATATTGTAGTAGCACTTCAAATCTTCTCGAAATGTTTTTCTCCATAACCTTCTGGCGTACGGTTATCTCAAAAACCTGACATTCTGCTGGCCAAAATGCTGCTAGGCGACTAACACAATTTCTGCCACTGCCCCAACGCCCACCAGTAACACATTGACCTCTATTGCATTCTTAAGGTTCGGTGGACTCGCGTCAAATGTTTCCAGGCGCAGCAATAATTTCAAATAAAACCAAAGCATTTGCAATACGTTCTTGTGGTATTCCTCCAAAAATCTACGATGGCCGCGAAAGAACAAATTTATGAGATTATTGAATATGCGAATACTGACCACATTTACTTACCTCATTCAAAAAGAGTATTAACAGCTTCATGACTCCAATAGAGTCCTCGTAATACCTGCGGCTCCGATTCGTTGGCGGCATTACGAAAATCACCAAAGAGTAAAGGGTCCCTATAACAAATTTCGCTAACGCTAAGCAGGCTTTATCATCGATCGTCTTCTTTCCTCAATTCATCAGCTTCGAATCTTCATATAGCCTGTATTTTAGATATTGGCTAGAAAGTAATGTACCAATTTAAAAAAAGGCCATTGATTTTAGATGGCTAAGAGTTTCGGTTTCCATTTTAAGATCGGCTACATAGTACGAGGTCTTACACAGTCAATAAAAAAAGCGAGGCTCAATGGTTGAATTTTTGTTTACGGAAGCAAACTTTCTTGGACAACTAACTTTTTGACATTTTCTTTGCAAAATCTGAGTGAATGACATGGTCTAACTTCACTGTCATAAATTCAAAATCGGAAGCAAGTACACAATTCTCATGTAAAACAAGGCATTCAAGTAAAATCAAGGCATAATGTGACCGAAACGAAAAATGCAAGTAAAGCATTTAATGATCTTTGAAACAAGTTCTCTAAAAATTATCAAAAACCTAACATAAAAGAATAAAGAAAATATCTGATGACGCTGAGCAGGGCGGATTAATATTGATTATCATGGGGATTTTTATTTATTGAAGAATCGACAGTGTCATTTCTTCGTTTGAATACAAGTCTGTTTTATGTAATCCGTTCGCGAAGACCACCAGTAAGCGATTGTTGAAGGAAAATGTAGCCATCAAACCCCGAAAAATGACACATCAGGACAATTCACATTGATGATTGAGATATCATCCACCTTCAACAATTTGCGCATCACATTTATTAATAAATAGAATAATTAAGAACCGAGCTCTATTTAAACACGTTTCTACAAGAAACATTCATTTTTTTTTAATTTAATCACGACCCAAAGTAGTTTTTTTTTATTGAAATTGCTTTAATCACGAAAATTGGGAATATTATAATAAATAATATATCTTAATATTTATTGTATTATTATTTTATTTTAACGATTATATTTTACCTTTTAATAACAATAATTTGCTTTACAATTTTCACTACGGATTTTCTAAATGCATTGTAGTATGTATATAAATACTAATTATTTCCGCAACAAAATATGAACAAAATATAATTAAAAGTTAATCGAGATTATTAATTTATTACTTGTCATGCTTAAAAGCTGATGTCGAACAACGATTAAACGTCCAACATGGGACGATTTTTTTTATCTACTTAATTGCTTATTCGACTTTTCATGGACAAAACGCAGAACTTCAAAAAAGTAGTATTTGGATCCCCAATCTTGCTGATATCCAGAAGTGAGTGGGAAGAGACGTGTGTGGGGGATCATCTCTAATGTCACTGTCGCGTGCTTTTTGAATCCCTGCAATGTTTTACAAGTTATGAATTGGAAGTTCAACTTTGAAATGGAGAAATTAAAAAAAAAAAAAAAAAACAAACATCATCAACTACTTCACATTTGCTGACAGCCTATATAAAGCGAGACAACTTTTTTTACTTCTACAAAATCTCTAGAAATTAAAGTTTAAATTGGTAACGCTGATCCAGTTATAATTGGAGGAAACTGTCCATTGAAAATGGTCTAAAATGTGTAACCCAGTCTGACCATATTTCCCCCAACTCCTTGTGTACGTATAATAGTGGAGCTATATATAAATTCTGCACCGATTTTGACTAAATTTGACACGTATAGTATAGAATAATAATCTGCTATAAACTTTAGCCCCCTGCTCATAATGAGTGGCAAAATCGGGACGGGAAGTCCCATATATGCGGAGCCACTATCTAAATCTGAAATCGATTTCAAACCAAATTTTGGCACAATTAAACCGGGAATACTACATAAACGTACTCCTTGTGCCGAAAAACTTTGGAAGCAAATCACGACGCAAACCTCCTGGATTTTTGAGGCCAATAGAAAGTTCAAATCGGACGAAAAGACTTATTATATGCAGGGAGCTATTAATCTAAAAATCTGGGAATCGATTTAAATTCCTCTCTCTCCGCACAAAAACAATAGTATTCGTAACATACCGCGTGTGCCAAAATTTTACAGTAAGCAGATCTCTCTCTTCAAATTCCCAATTTTGGGATAGAACGAACTCATATACTACTTGACCAAATTGGTCAAGTGTTTTATAAGAAACAATCAAAAAAAGTAAGAGAAGAAACAGTATTGCGGCAGAAAGAATGCAGGTATTTTTATCGAAAAAAATTGCGAAAATTTTGATACTTTTTTAGTTCCAAATTGTGAAGTCTACAACTTTTAAACTAAAGCGCATAGATAAACAATTTTAACCCATAATGCGTAGAATATTGTAAGGAATGCACTTAATTTGTTACAAACCTTTTTGGTAGGGACTTACAAGTTCTATCCAGCGAAGAAACAAATATGGAAATCGGTTCATAACTGCGGAAACTTAGAGGAAAAC
>PGFW01023196.1:8443-18975 GCA_003123925.1 Haematobia irritans
TTAATTTCACACATTGTTTTGACTCGATCAATAGATGGAATGACGTAACACATTGTGGGGGACTTTGCGGATTGGAGCGTTTTGAAAATTCTTTCGAAATCGTTGCACATTTCCACCAATGCCTGTAGTACAACAACGTTGAAGTTTAGAATATTTCGTCCATCTTGATTATCTGCGAGAATTTCATTGATTTTGGTAAAATTGTCAAATATAGATTTGAACATATGCAAAGTTAAGTTCCATCTGTCGAACAAATATTTTTTAAAGTTGTGTCCAACATATGCTGTTTATTTGATTTTTTAAAATATTTGACAGTTTTTTCACGACTGTATAATATTTCATTTTATTTATTTCATTTCATTTTTACTACCTCTGTCTGTAACAAACACCACTCTCGAAAGGTCCATTACTCCAAAGTCTTCAAACAGGTCGCTCAATTTTTTTGTGGCATTGGACGCGGTGCTAGATGCAAAATCTATAGTTTCATCCTAGCGTAAATTCTATTTAAATGAAAGTCTTTTTCGTAGTGGAGGTGGCACATAGAAAGCTAACGTTTACGAAGTCGTCTGTCCACATATCAATGGTGCAAATGCATGTCATTCGAAATCAGTTCTGTATGTTGGCTTTCAGTTCCTGTTTCTTTTCATCCGCCATCAGTTTCGATCTTCTAGACATGCTCCTGCAGATGGAATAAAATTATCCACGTCAACGTTTTGGCCGTACTTTGCCCCGATTTTAACGCATTGTGAAATCATTTTTGGAAATCCCGAACCTTCAACAACACTAAAAGGGCGACAATCTTCAATGGCGAAATTCATGAAAGCGTCAAAGCAAACATTTCTGTCATGATTATTTATTTGCGGTGAGGTGTTGTTTGTGCAGGAATGAACACATTTGTGTTTAACCAAATTTGATGTTTGGCTTTTAACGAATTTCAAGTGGATAGCATGTTTCGTTCGGAAGTTAGCGTGAATTTCAACAGACGGGCGGACATGCTTAGATCGATTCAGAAATTAGCTCACACGACCAGAATTATATATATTTATGGGCCTTAGGCAATATTTCAATGTGTTACAAACGGAATGACAAAGTTAATATACCCCCATCCTATGGTGGAGGGTATAAAAACACGCAGAGGGCAGAGAAATTGGGGCTTCCATTCAAGAAGTCTTGTGTAAAGCTAAAGAAACTAAGTCCTGGAATCGATAGGTTGCCGTATGAGTTTTTGAAATATGCATGATATTCTTTCTTAGAGAGAGTTTCGCGAAACAATCGGATATGTTCTTGGTTTCACATAAAAGACTGGTGTGGGAATTATTCCCCTCGGGGTTTCCTGTAAAAATTTTTTTTCCCTCACTGATGGCGGAAAACTCTTCACAGATTTATTTTAGTGAAATCTTTGTTATTTGCAAAAAGAAGGATTCGAAACAGAAGTAAATCTTTATTTTCAATCTTTCATATGTTTTCTATATGCTTCATAAGTATCGTTTGATAAAATAGCATGAAAGCCCTCTAAAAACACAAATTGACGAAGATTCACTTTTCATTTGTTGCTAAAAATTGGCGTTGTTTTAAAACAAACTGATTTTATGTAAGTTCGAACGAAGAATGTATGTTATGTGGTTGCTAGTTGTTAATCAATTTATGTAGGATATGATTATGATCAAATTAAATAATAAAAACATAAACGTTTTTGAACCAAATAAACAAATAAAAATAATATTTTTCATCACAGAATTTGCTACAAACGATTGGGCAACTTAACTTTGCAAAACAAGTATACGTCTATGGTTCTGGGTTTCACATAAAAGACTTGTGGGGAATAGTTCCCGTAGGGGTTGTTCTGCAAGCTACTTTTCCCCTCACAGACGGGAAACTTTTAGTGGAATCTTTCTTATTTCCAAAAAAAAGGATTTGAAACCGAAGTAAATCTTTTATTTGCAATTTTTCATATCTTTCTATATGATTGATAAGTATTGGGTAATAAAGTAGTATGAAAGCTCTTAATACAAGATTTAAAAAAATACTACAAACTGTCCAGGATTCCGCTTTCACTTGTTGCAAAAAATGGCAGTTGCTTAAAAGCAACCGATTTTATGTATGTTCGAAATGACAGTGTTGCAAGATTTTGAGAAAAAGCATTGAAACTTTTGTAATTGAAAATATGTGTTAATGCTTTTTAAATTACAACGAAGTATGTATGAATATGATTGCTGCTTAAAATTAAATAAACACCTCATTTTTGAACCGAGATAAGACAAAAATAATATTTTTCGATCACAGAGTTGCTATAACGATTGAGGCAACCAAGGAATCGGTCATTATATAAAACTGCGTTAAGAGTTGTCGCCGTCGCACAGAGGGGCAATATCGCAAAAAATGGAGATTAATTGAACAAATAAATTTTTTTTTTTAATAGTTAGGATCCGATTAAAGTATATAAAATTCTACATCACTACTGAAAATTTCAATGTCATATGTTGTTTACTTGTCAAACTGCATTATGTTAAAGTTAAACAATTTTTGAGCTATTCGCGCAAAGAAGTGTTTTTTTGAAATTCGGTATATATCGGAGCCTAATATATAGTATTTCGCAAACCAAAAAGTAATATTTTCACTATGGATTCTTACCGCTCTGGTAAATTGTTAGTCGATGTCCACAAAAATTGTGTAAAACAAAAAATGTGTATAAATATTTTGAAAAATATTTTAAAATGTGTCTAACTAAATTTGGCTATTTCAAATATATTGGATTATTAAACATGATAATGGGGTCACTTGGCGTTAGAAATATTATATGTTTTAATAAACTACAATTCCTAGGCTTTCATATTAAGTAATAAAATGTTGCGCGTTTTTGCGCGAAATTTTTTTATTAAATTAACTGTGAAAATAGTCACTCAAGCAAAAAACACGAGTTTTTGATTTCTTAGCTTTTTCTTCGTTTTCTTTGTTATAACTGTAGTTTTTAAATATCGTTAGGTTAGGTTAGGTTATGTGGCAGCCCGATGTATCAGGCTCACTTAGACTATTCAGTCCATTGTGATACCACAGTGGTGAACTTCTCTCTTATCACTGAGTGCTGCCGATTCCATGTTAAGCTCAATGACAAGGGACTCCCTTTTTTATAGCCGAGTCGAACGGCGTTCCACCATTCCAGTGAAACCACTTAGAGAGAAGTTTGAAACCCTCAGGAATGTCACCAGCATTACTGAGGTGGGATAATCCACCGCCGAAAACTTTTTGGTGTTCGTATGAGCAGAATCGAACCCACGACTTTGTGTATGCAAGGGCGCAATGCTAACCATTGCACGCAACGGTGGCTCCGTGGTGCAATGGTTAGCGGTATAATATTCGTTTAGCAACTGTGTTTTACAATGATAGAGTATTTGTTGTTGTGCTTATATGTGTATGTGTCATTTGAAATGCGACAACGCTCACACATTTATACGTTTCTCGTCATGATGTAAAACTTGTAACTTGGGTTTCCTGGATTGTTCCAAGAACAAAGATTTTAAACTTACGTAGAACATTTTTCTCGCAAATTATAGTCGAGAGGATTGCCATCGAGACATATTATAATATGGTTTCCCTGACTTAGCTTAAGATGCCAATCCCTATCTGGTATATCAAATTGCCGAAAAGAAGAAAAACTCCACAACTTCCAATAACAGTTGATAGATCTACTTTTTCGCCTTCAGTTTTGCTTAACGTGTGCACAGAACACAACCCATGAAATGATGCGCGACGATGATTATATGGAGGACAATGCATTCGGTTGATGACTTTGGCAACATAGTTTTTAAAATAGGCAGATCAGAAACACAGTGTCGTATAATATACGAATCGATATAAAGATAAAAACTATGATGTATACAACTTTTTTCCTACTTTGGTAGATATGAAGGAACAAAGCTATTCTTTATAACAAATTTAATATATGCTTTGGGTCCCGAATTTTAGTTACACATATGATACAACAATACCCCTGTTTTCGTCAAACGTTATTATAATACAAATAAATTTAATTACTATGTGAGAAATTGTATTAATTTTTACCAAAAAACAAAAATTCGACTGAGCCAGAACATTTTTAAAAGGGGGCGTGGCACCGCCGCTATTTCACCTTGGATGTAACTCATACTGTACGATCAACATAATATAACCGGAAATCTTCATATTCATACCCACTGATAATTCATGAGCATATATCCGTTCCGAAGTTTTGAGATGGCGGTGCCACGCCCAATCATAACCCAAGTATAGCCACGGTCTACTTAGCAGACAAATGTATAAGCCAAGGATTATTACCAGATTAACAGTAACAAACATTGGGAAAGTTTCATGACAGTCCGGTCCGTTACTATGGCCGCTAGAGCTATTTTTAATAGTGGGAGTGGCACCCGCCCACCTTTTCCAAAAAGATGTGTAGCTATGTACTCAGTGATAACGTAGGGCATTATAATAGTGAAAGAATTTTTAAAATCCGGTATGTAGTTTTAATTAATCTCCATTTTTTTTGCGATTTTGGCCCCCACTGTGCGTCGGGAGGAAAAAATGTATTGCTTCACAAAATTAATTTGTAACTGTATTTAGTTGATAGAAGAAATAAAAATACAAATAATCCCACTTTTTGATTTTAATAAACCTGAAATATTTTTTAAAGGCGTGTTGAAATGTTTTGCGTGCAAGTCCTAGTTCCTCCAATTTGGACTTGACAATAGTAAACAAATATTACTGTCAGAAAATTAAGAACGGCATTTCAATGAGTTTTCTATAAGTATTTTAGTTTTTTCTTTCAGATTGGGCGTAACAAGAGTTTTCCCCTTTCTTTATTTCCTTAACAATTTGCCAACAAACTTAGATGATAAAAGACTCTAATTTTTCGGCAGCGATCTGTTTCAACGGGACAAGAAACAACATAAATTTTTACGAGGAAATCAACAGCGAAATCTTTTTTGAAAGGAAATCCAGAATATATCGCCGAAGATTATCACAATGGTCTGAATAGTCAAGTGAGCTGACAATAAATCGGGCTGCCCGATAATAAACTACCTTAAAAGGTCTCACCGTTGGAAAGAAATATGTATGCCTTCGCAAAATAATTTGTTTTTTTTTCTTATTAAAAAAAGCATAAAAAATAGAAATTAATCGGCAATTTGTATTTGTAAGTCGATGAAAACTGCATAACTACATTTGCAATCTATTAAGTGCGAACATAATCAACAGCGAAGTGTGTATGATATTTGAAGGGTAGTTTCGGTAGAAATTGTACTGAATCAGCTCGCGAAAAGTCTATTTAGAAGCCAAAGAGGTAGATTTTTGCCATTTTGTTGAAAGGCTTTTCTTTTTCGTTATAAAAGAGATCCGCCAGGATAAAGGTTAGGCAGATCGCCCGCTTGTCATACATATCTATATTATTTTTTGGGGCACTTTCTGAAATAATGGCTGTACATGCCAAAAATGACATGAAAATTATTCTTCGTTCATTCGCATTCGTACAAAAACTTGGCAATACGAAATTTTCCATGAAGGTTAAAACCAAAATGCCTTGTCAATATCTTGAAAGTCATTCAAGACAGACTTTGGCTATTCCGAAGACAAGGCGCGAACTCAGTTGGTGATGTTTCATATAAATGTGTGACTTAAGATCTGTTTCATTCGAATTACGACGGTATTTATCGTCCTTTAAATTATAAAAGTTCCCTGCATAGACAATCGCACTTTCATATTTTAATTTATGTACGGTTAGCTGGTACCCGCCAGAAAATAACATTTTTGTCGCTCTTGAAACATTGTTTGAGGTTGATCCATGATTCCTGTCGTCTGTGTGCATGTTCCGAAAAAGAGAAAAAATGAGTGTACTATCGAGCTTAAAGTCAATTTTGTATTTGAACTTTCTTCTGCAAAAAGAAATAAATGTGCATGTTTTAGAGTTAAGAAATATATTGGGCAAAAGGAAAAATGTTGCGATTTGCGAATTGCGAAATATCGGAACATACCCCTGTGGTTTAGAATTTTCACTATCCTAATTCCTATCAGATTACCCCATGAACCATAAGGGTGATTAACCCTTATCTCTGAAAGTTGCTTTTCCTCTGTCGCCACTAATTGGTAATCCGTGTCGTCGATATATTGTGCTATCGAGGAAAATCGTATTTCCTGGTGTCCGGTTTTATGTCGGCCAATCATCGTAGATTTTTTCGCCGTTTTAATTTACCATCGACGAGTTTAGTGATTAATTTTTGAAAGAAGTTTTTCAGACTTTTATTATCGAACAATTGAAAAAAAAAAAACATAAATTTAAAAAATGAAATTGGGTAAGAGGTAATGAATAATAATTCAACAATTACAAAAAAATGGTAAAAAAGGAAACTAGAGATCAGACCGATTTAGTAATGAGGCTAGACTTGACTTGCAACACAAATTGTTTGTGGTTTCAATGCCCTTTTGGACTTTAGAGACAATATTGTAACAAAATGTAACTATTCATTAACAAAGATCTATATTGTTCAAGTATTTATTCCAGTTTTTCCAGTCTAAATACGAAAAACCATTTGTTGTTAATCCAAAAGGAGTTCCTGAGTTGACCAACGAATCAAATCGTATGGATATAAAAGTTGCGCTATATTATACATAAAATTTACCAAAGAATCGTATATAATAGTTATCGGTCATAGATTTACATCATAGAAAAGTAAAAAAATCAATTCCATTTTATTTTTAATAGAAACCCTTCAAGGACAATGTTTTATTTTATCTTAACACCCAAGTTTAGATAACAATTGTTCCCTTCCGGAACTTTGAATGATCCTAGGACACATAATGTCAATTTTCGCTTTCTAATTGTATAAGAAGAATGTTCGTTGTTGCCCTTATGAGGTATGATACATAAATCATTATTCCCCGAGTCAAATTTATTATTTATTTTGATTGTCCAATTCAAAATTGGATTACAAACAAAACAGCATTTTTAACCGCTAACCAATCAATAATTCAGTTTGGCAAGCATCAACTCAATTGTTTTCTTTCACCGATGATCCTTGTGGCCTCAAGCGCGTCTCCATTTTTATAGTTTGGCAACTTTTACTGTCGCTTGAAGTATATATCCACTTTTGTTCGCGCCAGAAATTTAATTATTTTTTCTGGATTTTTCAGACTTAGAAATTGCGTCAAAAATAAAAATTTTTAAACCGTAAAAATAAAATTAATTTCTTTGCACATCGAGCTGATTTTTGTTTCTTAGTGATATCAGTATTTTATTACCCCAGATCATTGTAATTGTTACAAAAGTAACGTCGCGTCGCCTCTCCACAGGAATACCGAAAATCATGGATATCAGTATTTTTTATTACCGCGCAGTATCGTAATTGTACAAAAGTAATCGTCGTCGTCGCCTCGTCCACAAGAATACCAAAAATTAGTGGTGAGGCGGACGAAAAATGTCGAAGACGTCAAAGCGAGGGGAAGGAGACATAGGATAAGACAGTGATTATATTTTCCCTTAACCAGTAGCGGTTCTACAACAGCAAGTAAAGTGGAATATTGTGTTGTTCAGAAAGCAATAGAATGATAAATTTTGTTTCTCTCATATAATCCAAATTAAAATTTTCTTTTATATAAACGTTAATATGTATGCATGAAAGATAGTTATTAATAAATACAGCGATGCATTTGTATGGTTTCTTCATTAGCCTATGAACGTATACAAAAAAAAAACAACTATTTAAAAAAAAATCCAAATGATGAAAATAATGATTTGTGAACTGAATGAAGGATCTATTAGAATAAAACAGAAATATTTAATTTTTTATGATAAACAGTGAAGATTTTTATTCAAAACAAAACTAAACTGGATAAATTGTTGTCCACAAATGTTTATCACAATCGCTTTTTACGAACAATCCATTAATCAAATATTTATATACAAAATACGCACTCTCATATTAAAAAAATAAGAAGAGCTATATACGTTTTGTTTATTTATCCAATATTGTCTATATTAATAATACAATGTTATTAACAAATCTTTAATATAATAGTACATCAGTTGAGAAAACATTGTAAAATGCTTAAAAAAACATCGTACGAAATTTTTAATCATACAGTAATATATTGATAACAACGATACATCTACTAATTTTTTCAGAAAAAGAATTAATATAGTTAATTGTTGTAATAACATTATTGACGAATAATAAGAAGTCATATCGTCTCAAGAAATCCATGTTGTTGTAGGGTTCTTTTACAAATTAAACAATTTTATATACAGTTTATTATGAATTTAATTTTAAAATTAAAAAAAAGTTTTTGCTGGATAGGAATAATTAACATTTAATGGCAATACATTACGAACGTCCGTTTAAAAAAGTTTCCTGGCTACCGGTGAGCGTATACCATGCATTTTAATGGTATACACCAGAGAAAATTGCGCCATTCATTTCAAGGAGTCTTTGCAAAAATCTATATTGTAGGCAAAAAAGATTGAATCAACAATGCAAAAACTGTTTTGGACGGAACTGGAACATTTAAACCAAAAAAGGGTGGGGGGGGGGGTTTGGGTTTTACGTGTTCCCCGTCCAAAAATAACATTATACTTGTGTTGTGATGTGATCATATTTCTTCTCTGGGTGTGCGGAAAAACGAAAGCCGCTTGTAAAAAAAGAAAAAAAAAAAGAAAAAAAGAAGCTAAAGGTTCTCATATGCTTTCTTTCATGTTTTTCGGGGCCTTTGACTTGAATTCCACACAAGTCTGAAAAAAGACAATGATATTTTATGACTTACTGCACCGCATCTTAATATGTAATGATGGTTTTTTTTGTGTACTACATCGAAAAATAACTGAAGAATGAACTTTCTTCGGCACGAAAATTACTAAAATTTTGTACTCCACATTTTTGAAGATTTCCACATAGAAGAAAAAATGAACAAAAGTAAAGAAAAATCAATGGCGCCAAATCATGACCATGAATATGGAATCTTCTTGTGCTTTTAGTTCATGATTCGAACTTATGTGTACGGTCATTGAACGGTAACCCACGTTTAGTTCAAAAATGTTTAACACTTAAAAAAGTAAGATTTCCACTAAGCTGTGAATATTTTCGAAAAAAAAAAATAATAACTATTTACACTACAAATAATTTTTCCAATAAAAATAAGTTTATGATTTAGTGTTATTTTACTACGGATATTTTTTTCTGTGTAAATAAGTTCACGGCGCAAAAAGACATTTATTCAAATGATTTCGAAGTAATTGTACTGAATGAAAATTATTTCATGAAACTAACTACAACCATTTTTCTACTATGAATCATATGTTCGCATTAGATTTAAAAAAATCACAATTAATATTTATGTGTATTGCAATTTTGAACAAAAATTTAAGTAGCTAAAATTTTTTGAGATATTACTTGAATAGAAAAACTCGTTGGGCTGGGAAAATTTCTTGAAAAATTTTAAAAAAATAAACTAAAACATTTTTTTCAAATAAATTATAGTTAATATTTAGCAATCAATTTTACAACTGACTGTTTTTTTGATTTTTTGCAGTTTCATATTTTGCCATTTTTTTAAGTTCCATTAAAAAAAAAAAACTGGTAATATGTCTGGATAACCGATTGCTGAAGAGAAAGCTAAGGGTTTCAACGTGTCTTAGCCACTGTTGCCGAATTTCTGCGTTCGTTTGCTATGCAAAAATCGATTATTCCAGTTGGCGCTTCTCGGTTGTCTAGTAATTATTCCTAATGCTGTCGCCGTTGAAATTTGGCAGCAACGATTTAGTGATCAATTTTTTTAAAAGTTATTTAAAAAAGTTTATCAAGTATATACACAAGAAAGTTGTCCGGCTAATCTTAAATACCACCTCACGCACACCCATTATCAAATATTTATAGGTTTTTTTGAAAATTTCAGGGTTTGATAACAGATTATTTCCCACCGCTGACGTCAGTTCAACCAGTATGCTACCCGAAGAAAATGTAAAGATTTCACTATGAAAACCGTGAATCGATTCTTTATTTAATAGACACTCAATTTGAGTTTTAGAGGAATTATAAACATCTTGTAAGGCGGTGCAAGGTAATGATGAATACGCTTGTTTAAATGCTAAAATCTGTAGATTTATGCCTGTAGTACAACAACGTTGAAGTTTAGAATATTTCTATCTGGATTATCTGCGAGAATTTCATTGGTTTTGGTAAAATTGTCAAATATAAATTTGAACATAGCAAAGTTAGAGTTCCATCTGGTCGAACAATAATTTTTTAAAGTTGTGTCCAACATATGCTGTTTGTTTGATTTTTTAAAATATTTGACAATTTTTTTACACGACTTTATAATATCGTCCAGTTCATTGGTGGATTCGAAAGCTTCTCTTAGTATATTTGAAAACAAATGGGTAGAACAATTTAGTCGTTTGTAATTTTTTAATGCGCTTTTTATGTTACTACCTCTGTCTGTAACAAACACCACTCTCGGAAGGTCCATTAGGTCGCTCAATTTTTTTGTGGCCATTGACGCGGTGCTAGATGCAA
>PGFW01023205.1:23994-34654 GCA_003123925.1 Haematobia irritans
CATCTCTCTGTATGCAGATGCGTTCGCTAAGTCAGCGACAAAATTTGCACTACATTGGCAAATGTTTCGCAATAAAATGCCATTGACATTTTAAAGACCAAACGAAAGGACCTTACAGGAAAGAAAACTTCTTTTTGGCGAGTTAACCAAAAATTTTAATCATCGGAAACAAAAGGCAGCCGAATTTGCTCACCAATCAGCTAATACGAAAAACCTTTGTACTAATGTTATTGAAAGAGAAACACTGCAATGAAAATTTCTTTAGGTTTGGAGGTGATTGGATTGGACGCAAGTATGATACAGAGCAATCCCTGACTAGCTGCTACTCTTCAAAGTTCCGTACTCGTAAAAAGTATTTCCCAGATAAAAACTTCGATTAAGAAATTTAAAAACATAAACTTAAGCAAGAAACTTATGGTTTTGTGAGGTAAACAAAATTTTATCATAGAAGTAAAAGCACCGGTCATTGCCTCTCCTAAATTCAACTATAGATCAAGTTATGTATTCCGCTCCATCCTTGAAAGCGAAGTATAATACTTCAAATTGTCGTTAGGTTTGGAGGCATCTTGATTTGAAATCCCATCGGCCTTGTGTGCAATACCACTCAACACCCTTGCACGAGTTGCCCATACTCTTACCAAATAAAATTCCTAAAACCTGAACAAAAAGACTTAAGCTAGAAACTTGTCTTTGGTGGGTAAACAACATTTCATCATAGAATAAACGCACATTGAATTTCCCCTCCGCTGATCTACTTTGTAGTTTGTCCAACAGAAAAAAAATTACATCATTTTCGCAGATTTCCATATATTTTCCCCATAATCTACTGCAAGCAAAAGCTATATTGTCTGGCAATTTCCTAAAAGTCAAAACCTTGAAGCCAAAGCAAGAAAAAAATCACAAAAACGGATCTACAATGCCCTTAAGCCATGACGAGCATAGAAAACAATCAAACCACAATTGTAGAAGGTAATCAAAAATTCTCCTCTTCCGCCTTTTTGCGCTCCCCCATAACCCATGGATTGGGAAAATTTTCATTTTCACATGGCTCCTCCATATGGGGCCCGCGTATTGACAACAACACCTTTCGCTTTTTTTGTGTAAAATTTATTTTGATTTTTAGCCTATTGCTTTGGAGGAAAAACAAATTTAGGAGGCTATGAGTAAAACCAAACAAAAAAAAAACAAAATGATTTGAACAAATTTTCCAAATGCAAAACAAGCGAAAGCGTTATATCAAAAACCACCTCCATGGAGACCACAATGATTGCCCCTTTTTCGGGTATACATCAAAAATAAGTGGCCGACACAAGATATTGTCCGCTCGGACCACGCCAAAAAGTTGTGGTCAGGTGAGGGGAGAGAAAACATTATTGCGACTATAACTTATTGTTACTTTTCGCCTTTTATATCAGAAAATAAATTGAAAATGAAACGCAACCAAACCGGGCATTATGTCCATGTGATAAAATAGAGGCAGGTGGATGTGATGGCGACCAAGAGACACAACAGAAGTATTATGATATAAGATGGTATGAATGCTTTGAATAAAAAAAAAGAAAATTCGGCTGAATAAAACATTATATGGCGGAGAATAACTCGCTTGCAGCGGAATATTTTGCAAAATCAACCAAAATATACAGAACTCTACCAATCTACTAAGCAATAAAAAATTTACCATTTTTGTGGCAACCGTGCTCTCAATACATACCGCAAAGTCGTCTAAGTCATTGAAAGGTGGTAAGGGAAAGGTCCTACTGACCATGGTTAAAGTGGCAACCCGATTGTGATGGCTACTGACCATTAAGAATAAATTATGTTCATTTCAAAAATGTCATTAAATCAGATCGTAAGTTAATTTCAGGAACACCTAATAAAAAAGGAACCACATGTCCCCTTTTTGTGACCAGATAATAAAATATTAAGCAATGTGGTTTTATGTGACTGAAGAACCTTTTTCTTGTTTTGTCTTAAATTACTTATAAATTAGATCATTACCAGTTTTGATGTTTTAAAATAATTCACATTAATTTCAATTTTATGTAGCGTATCTCCAATGGCGAATAATTTTTTTGTGCTTTTTGTTAAAAACCCAACATTTCATTATTTGCATATGCCATTCCCCCTAACTAGCAATAAAACAGAAAAGCTTGTGTCAAACTATCGGACAAATTCCTCTTACTAAACTATCATCCTAAGCATAATCAGACAATGCATAATAAATAAACTGGTCAAAAAAAAAAAAAAAAAATTTTGCCTTTTTGGCCTTTTTGCCGGAGGAATACGAATTTTGGATGATTTTTTTTTTGATTTTTGGTTTTGGTTTTAAATGCGTGAAATGCAGAAAAAAATCATTTATGAATTTACAAAGCGAATTGACAGAAAAAATTACAATGATTGGTAAAGATTTGAAAATACATAACATTGTTAGGTTCACAATAATAAACAAAATTAGAAATATGATGTTCTGCTGAAAGGCTTATTGAGAAAGTGAATAAGTCTTTTTTTTTTTTTTTCGGGGGAGTTTAGGAATTTATGAATTTATGAGTAACTAGATGAAATTGAAATGAAATATCATAAAAAATAAATGCTTTTTTACTACTTGATTATAACGGTGAGCGGATATCATAAGTCAAATATTAAAAATACAAATAAATAGCTTGCCACTGAAAAAAGTCGTATACGAGCTTGTTTGAAGAAGATGTTTTGTAATAAATGTTAAACGATTTTTATTTATATATTTGCCTACGTCAGGTGCAACATAATCAATAAGAATAAATGCAACAAAGAAAAAAATATTTTTCCTCTGGAACAAGACAACGAAATTCTCCTTTTTTTTAAAGTATTCGCTTTTATCATACAAACCCGTATTTTATGAAAAGTTGATTAACGATTGGTCTCATTTTTTATTTTTGCCGTCAAACTGGAAATATACGACAATAATGATGGATATTTGTTTTATTGGCAATTAATACTTTGCCTGAAAAGCTACCAGAAAGCAATTTGGCTTCTGAGTATGTTTAAAGAGGAAAGTTAATCAAATGGGATATTACGTGAGTGTGGTAAAAATTTGGCCCAAACAAGTTTTCCCTTTGGCCGTATACAGTAAACACGCCACACCCTTTAGGATAAGGTGCCATGCCACGATGTTTTTGACCGACTCTTGACTAGTTGAAGCAAATAAAAACATTTTCGACAACAAACAACTAATATCGTTGCTAAGTGTTAAAAAATGTTTTTAATTTTTTATTTTTATTTTTTTTTTTTGTTTAGTAATTAATTTTCACAAATCTTATTTCTTTTAATTGTGTCAATAATAATCATTTTGTTAAAACTAAATTTTTCATGATTTTCAACCCTCACGCTTTTTGTTGAATTGTCTTAAAAATTCAATGCCAATGTTTGTTTGATAATGCCTTACCGATAATGTATGATGAAGGAGCAAATGTTATATCCACCCACATTAAAAAGGCAATTAATGGTGAAACACATACACATATGCAGATTTAGAATTATTTTTTTTTATTATGGTATTGTTCTTATTCGCTTGGAAGGTAATTTATAAATATAGTAAAAAAAGATAATCTTAGAAATTTGGGTGCGTTTCAGAATTGGGCGACAGTTGAAGTGCAATCAACATTTGTCACACAGTTTGTGTCCTAAATCTTTTGATTGTGCTCAACAGTGTTTTTGATTTATTAAAGAACACAAGTATTTACTCTTTGCCTTTCGTTTTTAATGGACTTTGAGGATTTCGGTATATGTTTTTTTGTCTATTTTTGCTTAAAGCAAAATTGATGGATGCCGTCATGGTTGGGGATTCCTCTTGGAATGCTAAATTGATATATGTGAAAAAGTGTTATTGTGTCATTTTTACAAATATCATGTCTCAAAAATTGTTAAAATAAGAAATGGATGGACTGAAAATTACATAGAAAAAAATATTGCCGTACATAGAAAGATTTAATGTCTTTAAAATACCTAGCAAACAATTTGGAAGTTGTTAAAGGCACTAAGAAAGAAGTTCACCACCTTGGGGGGGGGGGGGTGTCGGATCATAATGACTGAATAGTCTAAGTGAGCCTTAAGTACATCGGGCAGCCACCTAACTAAAGGCACTAATATTTCAGGTTCAGCTGGTGTTAGAATATATTAAAACAAAGTGAATAAATTAGAAAGTCGGGGGCGCGGACTATATCAATACCCAAACCACCCTACCTAATTTAGTACACATAACATTTTGGGTATCACACTGTTAGAAAATATGTTTTTCATAATGTTTCGATATAAATCAAACATTTGTTTTTCGGGCTACAATTTTTAAACACAAGTATATTTAAGGCAAATTGTATGTTCTCAAACTACATAAATTGTTTTGGAACACATATGTTATTATGTTAGAATATATTATGTTTGGGGCATGCATGTTTCATAAAAATTATATGTGCGAATGTAAACATATATAAATTACATATTTCGAGTAACATATATGTTGGTGATATTTTATTCAGAGAGCGACAGAGGAGAGAGAGAGAGAGTATGAAGAAAGAAATGAGATTAAAAACCGGGAGTTGGACTAACGATATAAATTACACAGGCGCGAGAATCGAGAGAGCAATTTCTGTACCGAAAAAAACCGCCTTTAATATATATTGTTTCGGAAAGCTGCTTTATGAATAAGGCCAAAAATTTATCGCTTAGTCTAAAATATTATCTTAATTTAAGTCTAAATATTATTTAATTGTGTATATTATAAATTATTATGTATGTTTATACTCGACCACTTACTTTCCTTTGTTGGTTTTGAATTCCTTCCAAATTATAACTTTTTTACCAAAACCGTTTTTTTTTACAAAATTTGTTTTTTTGCAATAAAAAAATATATTTTATCAAAAGCTCAGTCCATTTCGTTCATATCACACTTGTTTCTGACTTAAATCTTTAATAACCCCATTCGAAGTCTTATTATACAATTAATTAATATAGATATAAATATAAATGTGTAAATTAAAAAAAACAAATTTGGTGTTTGGGTCGAGCCGATTGAACCCACGACCCTTTGCCATGTACGGCCGAACATGTAACACTGCTCCCGTTGCCAACACATGCTATGTTTCTGTTAAATAAATGTTGTATGTTTGCATGGGCTCGGTGGGCGCTGCAAATATGCTATTAATGTGAACTTATAAACGATAAATTGTCTTCTGAAGTGGACTATAACGCTACGCTAGCTCAGTGGTAGTGTGTTGTTACAAAGTGTATGATCCTCGTTCGATTTCTCCGTCACGCGAAAGGTAAAATTTAAAAAAAATATAAAAAATTGAATAATTTCTTCAAATTATTTGTATTACAGAAAAAGGTTGCAAGAACTTAAAAATTTTCGTGGAATGAAAATTATGTTAGGGAATTGAGCACCAATCTTTTTGGGGAAAATTCCTTTCCAAGCATAATAATATTTTTGGAGCTCAAAATGCTTCCAAATAGAATATGTTCACATAACAAACATATTTAAGTTTCGCAGTTTCCAAATATATATGTGCTTCCTGCCCAAATATAGTTGGAACATATTCGTTTTTTTTTTTTTTTTTTTTTTTTTTTTTTTGTTTTTTTTTGAGAGGGAAGTTTTTTTTGAGGTCGTGGCATTGATATAGGTGTTTGGAGGTGATCATTGGTATAGCGTTTTGAGATTTCCATATTTAAGAACAATAAAGGGGGTACATGTTTTGGAATCTTGTCACAATCTGAGCAGAAATGTCTTAATATTAGGAGCCTTAGCATTATTTTGCACCTAAATAGTTAGTATGCCACTAACTATTGAGTCCGTTATTAAAAAAAAAACATTAGGAAATCGGTCAATTAGTTCTGGCGTAATACAATCCAAATTTGCTAAAAATCGGGAATATTATTATGTAGAGCTACATGTAAGTCTAAATATGTCATCAGCTTGGTACATCAAAATTTGAAATTTTGATAAACATTGGTTATAAATAAGCTAACATATTATGGCAAATATGGCAAAAATCGAGCGATGCATTATATGGGACTATATCTAATCTGAACCAATTTGTATAACTTATTTTGGCAGGTAAGATTTAACACAGAGGTTACCATGTGTAAAATTTGAGTACCATCAGTTATTAAATGAGGCCCCTATGCTAAAATAAAGTTTTATTAGGGGCAACTTTTTTCCAAATCGCGGCGATACATATATATGGGAAATTATATCTAATTCTGAACGTTTCGATGAAATTTTCATATTAACAGCTTAGTGTATAGAGATTACATTTAAACCAATTTGGGTAGATCGCGTTGATTAAATAAGGTTTTACGCGAACAAATGGCAAATGGGACGATAAAGGTTCTAGAAGATTAGAGTAAGACAAGTTGAGTAAATCGCTTAATTAAATAGGTTTTTATGCGCAAATTTGGGAAATCGGGCATATATATAGGCGGCAGCTATATCGAAATCTGAACCGAATTTCTTATGAAATTTTTGTTAGACTCATTGTTGATGAAAATGTTGCTATGTGCAAATTAGTGACGATCGGTTTGTTAAAAAAGCGCAACTTGACTCCAATTTGTCGAAATCGAGTGATACATATATATGGGGCGTATCAACAATTTCATCCATTTCTTCCAAATTCAATGCGTTTGTCCTTGCTGCCAAAAAAAAAAAAAAACATCCTGTACCAAATTTCATCCCAAATCGTTGCGTCCAGATCCTGTGAACAACAATACATTGGACAGACGCGACGGACACCTTTTACGCTTTTTTGGTGAATTACAAATGCCATTTTGCTTTGTTGAACTTACTATTGTTAGGTGATTCAACTTTAAAATGGGGTTTCCATAAAAAAAAGATTCGATGATGTTGAGATATTTTTTATACCCTCCACCATGGGATGGGTGTATATTAATTTGTCAATTCCGTGTGTACCACATTCGAAATGTTGCTTTAAGACCCATAAAGGGGTATATATATTCTGGGTCGTGGATGAAATTCTGAGGACTTGAAACTTGCGCAAAGTAGTTGTTATTGATGTTAGGTCGGATGGGCTTATTGGTCCCACTATTTTACGTAGCCCTCATATAAAGCGGACCCCCAAATTTGGCTTGCGATTGCTCTAAGAGAAGCAATTTCATCGATCCGGCTGAATTTGGTACATGGTCTTCGAATATGGTCTCTAACAACCATGCAAAATTGTCCTATCGTCCCATTTTCGTATTGGCCCATATAAACGGACCCCCAAATTTGGCTTGCGAACTGCCCTCTTTTTAAGGAGGAAAAAAAAGTTTAAAAAAAAAAAACAATTTTTTTCATTTCCGATTTCCGATTGAAATTTGGTACATGTGTTTTACTATAGGTTTTAAAACATTGCAAAAATTTGTCCATATCGGTCACTTTTTCCGTTAGCCCCCATATTTAACGGACCCAAATTGGCTTGCGATTGCCTCTAAAATGAGAAATTTCATCGATCATTTGCTGAATTTGGTACATGGTGTTAGTAAATGCGTCTTAACAACCGTGGCCAAATTTGGTCCACATCGGTCCATATTATATATAGCCCCATATAATCTGAACCCCTTATTGGCTGCGCAGCTTCTAGAGAGCACAATTTCATCCTCGCTGAAATTTGGGTACATGATGTTGGTTATGTTCTATAGCTGATCATGCAAAATTGGTCCACTTAATTAATATAATTATATATAGCAACCATATTAAGCGATCCCCAGATGCCTCGGAGCCTCTTAGAGGATCAAAATTCATCCGATACCGGTTGAATTTGCAACGTTGGTGTTGTATAAGGGCGCTAACATACCAAATTGTCCTTCAGTCTATAGTTATATATAGCCGATCCCCAATCACCCAAAAATTTGCCTTCGCGTTCATTAATTATGGAACCGTATGGACAAAAATAATCTACCAAATTTTATTTTTTATAGAAAACATTGTCAAAATGGCAAAAATTTTGTCAAGTTTTATTTCTATAGAAAATTTTGTCAATTTTTATTTTATTAGAAAATTTTCACAAATTTAATTTCTATAGAAATTTTTGTACAAAATTTTTATTTTTCTATAGAAAATTTTTGTCAAAATTTATTTCTATAGATAAATTTTCTTCAAAAATTTTACTTCTATAGAAATGTTATCAAAATTTTATTTTCTATAGAAACTTTAAATTAATTATTATAGTTTTATCGGCTTTTAAGTTTAACATATACCAGTATGGACTTTTGGTATATATTATTTGTGCTTTTAATTTTTTTTGAACCTGCAAAATTGAACACACAAATAAACCCCAATATTCATCTTATATTATTAATAACTATTAACACACATGATCTTAGCATAGCATTTTCATAGTTATTCAATATTAATAATTATATATAACATTGAGGATATAGCCAAATTCTTTCTTATTCTATGTTTATTGCAAAATTATTTCCTACAATTCTCTTTTGCAACCAAGAACAATATACTCTCCAAGATGCATGGTTTTAAACACGCCAATTTCTCGCACCTCTTCACACCCTCCACCTGTATGGCTATACCCTAAAGAGAAATCGTCAACGCCATACAAAATTTTCATACTTTATAATTTATGGGTAATTTAGCAACACCAGTAGCAGAAATTTCGAATGTATAATCTTTGAGTTTTCAAGAAACTAAATTGATGGTGATGTTGATGAGAGTTGTAACATTTTGTCGGGCTACAGCATTCCGGGATGGTATTCAAAGAGTTTTTGTTGCAGTTGTAAGCATTCTATGGAACAACAATGTAAATGAACAAATTTGATGGTCTGCCTACTTCTCATCGTTATATTTTTAACTTAGACGACGATATGCATCAACATTTAAACTGCGCAAACTTTTCCAATTGTTACGCTAAATTTTTCTTATTTATGAAATGGGTTAATGTTTGCTTTTAAAGTTCATAAATAGAAGCTAAAATTCCCTAAGGTGGTAAGAACCAAATATGTTCATGGTAGCATATTCTTGTAGTTGAAGAAGACTATGTTGTAGTAATATTCTCTATGGTGGAAATGGACAAAAATTTAGTGTTTTTAACAAGATTGGACCCGTAATTTTCCGTTTACCAGCACATGGAAATAGAGTGTCTGTCACTTTTAGAGATTGAAAAATAACCAATAATCAATAGCAGAATAGAGACTTTTTGTGATTAAATCTCGCCAAATTTTAGAGTATTTGGACCAAAATATTTTAAAAATCCAAATTCCCTTAAAACAGGTCAAAAAGAGTGATACAATTTACCCAGCTCGTATCGGAGGGGCCGAAGGTGCGCAAAATACAATTGGAGTTTCAAAAGAATCACAGGCCCATAACCATAAGTGGTATTTATGATAAGAAAACGTATTAAACGCACCACATTGATCAACAAGAGTTAACCGTAAATCATTTCAGAGAAGGCGGTTTATACTCGCCACAGATCAACTCGCACATTACTCATCCTTTTCCGGTATCAGCCGATAAGCAAGATCAGATGTGTAGTTCCGGATCTTATTGGGATTATTAAAGGTTCCATTGAGGAAAATGCACACAAGGTCCCACATGAATTTTGGAGAGTATAGGAGTGTAACACATCATTGTGCAATGGTTAGCAAGGACAGACTTGCATATGAAAGAGACCGTATACCAAGAAGTGCATTGATTATCTCCTCCCAGTAATTCTGCTTCTATGGAATTCAATTTGTCCAAGTTGATTTCAACTAAGTGAGACTGAATTCATGCATTTCCTTATCTAACGCAGCCCCAAATAATTTTTTTTTTATTTATGATAGGCTATGTTCGTATCGGGCCATCCTCGAATAGAAAGGGATATACCTTTATTGTGTTGGTAAGTCCAATTTTGTGGATGGACGTTACATGAATCTCACTTCAGCAGCATAATTCAGCGATAATTCGTCTAATACCTCTCTCTTATTTGCTTGCACTTAGTTTGTGTCTTAATTCTTTGGTTTTCCCACAATATGACTAGAGTTTAATTAATAAGCCTTTGTGGTATTTTTCGCCAGCATTAAACATAAAATTTCAATAAAATTGCATAAATTAAAATTACGGGTTATGTGTTTTTTGTTTCTATTAAATTTCCATGTTATCACTAAAAGGTTTCTATTGCATGTGCTGTCAAATACCAAAAACGCATTGCTAAAATATTGAAGAAAAAATTCGCATGATTTTACCATTTAATGGTAAATATTAAAACCAAAAAAAAAAAACATAATTTAAAGAAACCAAGCACGTATTCACACAAAATGTGAATGAATTGTGGATTAGGTGTCAATTTATACTCACGCTACCCCTAACGAAACCAAAAAATCCATAAAGTTTTTTTTTTTGTTTTGTTCATGCTAGACAACATCACCAAACCCCATAAATATTATCGGGCCGGGACAGAAGCAATTTCAAATTACTTTTCATGTTTGGACATACAACCAGCAGAGCACTCACCTGCAATTAAAAGAAAACATAAAAGAAAAATTATTGAAATATTTGTCATCGGCACACATACAAAATATAGACGGTTTTTTATTTATATTTTCGTAATAATAAAATGGAAAATAGTTAACAGTTGTTGTTGTTTTATTTTTCATATCCAATTCTCATTAATTGGATTTAGTAGTTTTAAATGTTTCTTTG
>PGFW01023215.1:38103-49005 GCA_003123925.1 Haematobia irritans
TTGTTAAAACAGGAAAATGTAATGCACTGTTGTACTAACAACTCAAATTGCACGCCTCGTATATGTAGGAAAAAATGAACTAAAAAGTTAAAGGAAACAAGTCGAGTAAAGTAGAATGTCGGGCGGGGCCGACTATATCACACACTTTTGGTTAGTAAATAAGAGAATTATAGCCAAAATTTGGGAAAATAGATCGATTAATATATATGGGAGCTATATCTAAATTTGAACCGATTTCGATCATATTTTTTGGTTGATACCACAGTAGGGTACATGTGTTATATTGTAGAGTAAGATTCGGGTACTAAATAAGCTTATTGTGGTGAGAAACTAAACTTATAAGGGATTCACATTTTTCAAAGACGGTCGTATTACATATATATGGAAGTCTATTAACTTTAAAATCTTGCGAAAACAATACATGGATCTTGACGATACGTACGACACCTATAGTCGCTTAGATTCTGACTCATGTAGGTTAATTTTAGAGTCGATCGTATATCAAAGTTGACGATATGTCGTTTTAGGGTATAAAAATCATTGGGCCAAATCTGGACCATTTAACCATACCGTAATTTATTCTTACTATTTTTGGAATGGTACGACATTTTCTTCTCTTTTAGCTTCATATTGAACTTATGTGTAAAGGTCATTGAACTTTATACGCCACGTTTAGTTCACAAAATCTTTGAGACATACTTAAGAATAAGAAAGGAAATTTTCATTGGGCTGTGGAAAATTTGGAGAAAAAAATAATTAAATTTAACTATAAACAAATATTTTTTTTGCAATAAAAATAAGTTAAATTTAGCGTTAGTTTAACTACAGAATATTTTTTTTTTCGGTGTAGATTTATATGGGAGCTATAAAATTCCGTGTGTAACACATCGAAATATCGACTTCCGACTAAATAAAGTATATATATTCTTGATCAGGGAGAAATTCTAAGACGATATAGGCATGTCCGTCTGTCTGCTGTAATCACGCTACAGCCTTCAATAATTGCGCTATCGTCCTGAAATTTGGCACAGATTCGTTTTTTGGTTGCAGGCAGGTCAAGTTAGAAGATGGGCTATATCGGTCGAAGTTTTGATATATTGTCCCCATATAAACCGATTTCTCGATTTGGGTTAATACACTGAAAAAATATTGTCGTGAGGTCAAAGATTTCAGTGTCTTTAAAATGACGAATGTTAAATTTTGTTAGCATAGAGAAGACGCAATTTCTCTTAATATAAAGTTTTTTTCTTGTCAAAATAAGTCGGATAAACTTTCAACTGAAGTCGTATTGTCCTTATCAATTAAATGAATTTCAACTTAAAATGGCTATCATAACATGAAAGAAAAAATGTTTGGGCTAAGGTCAATTTGACTTTAATAATTCAGAAAAATTCTTTAAATTTAATGAAATTGTCTTTAAATTTGTTGTCATTTTGCATCTTGACTACAAAGCAAAAAAATCGTTCAAATATAGGACATGTTTTTCAACTCTTTATTTTAAAAGACGTTTTTTTACTTGAAACATAGCATAATTTCTACTGAAAGTCGAGTCTTAATTAGGAAAATAAAGTTGTCGTTAACTCGTTTTTAAATGACTTTAATAGCATACGACGAAAAAAAGCTGAAAAAGCGAAAAATTTAAATTTGCTTCCTGTAAGCAAGTACACAAAACCCAAATTTAAAAGAGAATTGTGTCTTAAAATTATCCTTACTTGTATCTCCGCGTCTTTGGCTCGGAATCAATACCAAAATTTTTAAAGTAAAGACAAAATCTTTGGAACCGGGTATGTTTTTTTTTTTAGTGTAAAAAACGTAGTTTTTGTCCAATTAGCCTGAAATTGAATATCTAGAGGTATTTTAGGACCATAAACAGGTGTGTCGAAAATGGTCCGTATCGGTCCATGTTTTGGTATAGCCCCCATATAGACCGATCTCCCGATTTTGGTTCTTGGGCTTCTAGAAACTGTATTTACTATCCGATTTGCCTGAAATTGAAAATTAAGAGGTATTTGGGGACTTTAAAGAGGTGTGTCGAAAATGGTCCGTATCGGTCCCATATAGACCGATCTCCCGATTTTGGTTCTTGGGCGTCTAGAAAATGTGTTTTCTATACGAGTTTCCTCAAATTGAAAATCTAGAAGTATTTTTAGAACCATAAATAGGTGTGTCGAAAATGGTCCGTATCGGTCCATGTTTTGGTATAGTCGCCATATAGACCGATCTCCCGATTTTTATTCTTTGGCTTCTATAAACTGTATTTATTACCCGATTTGCCTGAAATTGAAAATCTAGAGGTATTTTGGGACCCCAAATATGTGTGCCGAAATTGAGGTGTATCGGTCCATTTTTTGGTATAACCCCCATATAGACCGATCTCTCGATTTTACTTCTTGGGCGTCTAGAGACTATATTTTCTAGCCGATTTGCTTGAAATTGAAAATCTAAAGGTATTTTAAGATCACAAATAGTGTGGTCACAAATGGTGGGCCAATATGTCCATATTTGTTATAGCCCCCATATAGACCGATCTCCGCGACTTCATTTCTTGGGCTTCTAGAATCCGTAATTTTTTATCCAAAATTTACGGATAATTAGAAATATAGACGTATCTTAGGAGCCATAAAGAGGTGTGTTCGAAAATGGCGTCCGTATCGTTCCATGTTTTCGGTATAAGCCCTATTATAGACTGATCTCTCGATTTTACTTCTTGGGCTTCTTAGAAATTCGTAAGTTTTTCAGCCATAATCGTCTGAAAGTGGGAATTCTAGAGGATTGAGGAACATTAAGAGGTGGTGATATATTTGCGTCCATGCTTTGGTATTAGGCCGCCTATAGACCTACACTCCCGAATTTATTGTTAGAACTTCAAATCAATGCGTTATTTCATCGTATACACCGATATGTTATGATTTCTCTAAAACTCAAACAAAATAGGTTCTCGATAAATCCAGAATCTGAGATGGTCTCAAGTAAGTAGACATCATTAAATTTTTTCTATCGGGAAGCGTTACTGGTTGAACTGATTTCTTGGGGTTGAAGATTTGTCATCAAACCCCACTTAAAATGCCTATATATTATCAAGTATCCCGTCACGACGATGGAGTTTTCAAGTAAGACTATTATATTTTGATGATTCTCGCTCGGTGATTATGGGTTATATTAATATTCGGCCCCGGCCGGAACTTACCTGCAGTATAATACTTTTAATAAATATATTTTGTATAAAATAAATGTAAATTTTTTTTTAATACATCTAACATATTTTTGAATAAATCGTAAATATTTTTTCAAATGTTGTTTTTAAATTTAACGAAATTAATTGTGTAACTTTTACAGGCGAATCATATTAAATTGAATAAATCTTAAATTTCACCACAGTGACTTGATATTTGGTTGATACCACAGTAGGGTACCATGTGTTATATTAGAGTAAGATCGGGTACTAAATAAGGCTATTGTGGTGAGAAATAAACTATAAGGGATACATTTTTCAAGACGGGCGATACATATATATGGAAGCTATAACTAAATCTTGCGAACAACAAATACATGGACTGACGAACGGACGGACACCAAGCGCTAGATCGACTCAGTAGGTGATTCTGAGTCGATCGGTATATCAAAGTTGACGACTATGTCGTTTAGGGTATAAAAATCATTGGCGCCAAATCTGGACCATTTTAACCATACCGTAATTTATTCTTACTATTTTTGGAAATGGTACGAACATTTTCTTCTCTTTTAGTTCATATTGAACTTATGTGTAAGGTCATTGAACTTTATACCCACGTTTAGTTCACAAAATCTTTGAGACATACTTAAGAATAAGAAAGGAAATTTTCATTGGGCTGTGAAAATTTGGAGAAAAAAATAATTAAATTTAACTATAAACAAATATTTTTTGCAATAAAAATAAGTTAATTAGCGTTAGTTTAACTACAGAATATTTTTTTTCGGTGTAGATTATATATGGCGAGACTATAAAATTCCGTGGTAACACAATCGAAATATCGACTTCCGACTAAATAAGTAATATATATTCTTGATCAGGGAGAAATTCTAAGACGATATAGGCATGTCCGTCTGTCTGCTGTAATCACGCTACAGCCTTCAATAATTGCGCTATCGTCCTGAAATTTGGCACAGATTCGTTTTTTTTGGTTGCAGGCAGGTCAAGTTAGAAGATGGGCTATATCGGTCGAAGTTTTGATATATTGTCCCCATATAAACCGATTTCTCGATTTGGGGTCTTATACACTGAAAAAAATATTGTCGTGAGGTCAAAGATTTCATGTCTTTAAAATACGAATGTAAATTTTGCTTAGCATAGAAGACGCATTTCTCTAATATAAAGTTTTTTTCTTGTCCAAAAGTCGATAAACTTTTCACTGAAGTCGTATTGTCCTTATAATTAAATGATTTCACTTAAAAATGGGTATCATAACATGAAAGAAAAAATGTTTGGGCTAAGGTCAACTTGACTTTAATAATTCAGAAAAATTCTTTAAATTTAATGAAATTGTCTTTAAATTTGTTGTCATTTTGCATCTTGACTACAAAGCAAAAAATCGTTCAAATATAGGACATGTTTTTAAACTCTTTATTTTAAAGACGTTTTTTACTTGAAACATAGCATAATTTCTACTGAAAGTCGAGTCTTAATTTGGAAAATAAAGTTGTCGTAACTCGTTTTTAATGATTTAATAGCATACGCACGAAAAAAAGCTGAAAAAGCGAAAAATTTAAATTTGCTTCTGTAAGCAAGTACACAAACCCAAATTAAAAGAGAATGTGTCTTAAAAATTATCCTTACTTTGTATCTCGCGTCTTTGGCTGCGAATTCAATACCAAAATTTTAAGTAAAGACAAAATCTTTGGAACCGGGTATGTTTTTTTTTTTAGTGCTAAAAAACGTAGTTTTTGTCCAATTAGCCTGAAATTGAAAATCTAGAGGTATTTTAGGACCATAAAGAGGTGTGTCGAAAATGGTCCGTATCGGTCCATGTTTTGGTATAGCCCCATATAGACCGATCTCCCGATTTTGGTTCTTGGGCTTCTAGAAACTGTATTTACTATCCGATTTGCCTGAAATTGAAAATTAAGAGGTATTTGGGGACTTTAAAGAGGTGTGTCGAAAATGGTCCGTATCGGTCCCATATAGACCGATCTCCCGATTTGGTTTTCTTGGGCGTCTAGAAAATGTCTGTTTCTATACGAGTTTCCTTAAATTGAAAATCTAGAAGTATTTTTAGAACCATAAATAGTGTGTCGAAAATGGTCCGTATCGGTCCATGTTTTGGTATAGTCGCCATATAGACCGATCTCCGATTTTTATTCTTTGGCTTCTATAAACTGTATTTATTACCCGATTTGCCTGAAATTGGAAATCTAGAGGTATTTTGGGACCCCAAATATGTGTGCCGAAATTGAGGTGTATCGGTCCATTTTTTGGTATAACCCCCATATAGACCGATCTCTCGGTTTTACTTCTTGGGCGTCTAGAGACTATATTTTCTAGCCGATTTGCTTGAAATTGAAAATCTACAGGTATTTTAAGATCACAAATAGGTGTGTCACAAATGGTGCCATTTGGTCCATATTTTGTTATAGCCCCCATATAGACCGATCTCCCGACTTCATTTCTTGGGCTTCTAGAATCCGTAATTTTTATCCAAATTTACGGAAATTAGAAATATAGACGTATCTTAGGACCATAAAGAGGTGTGTCGAAAATGGTCCGTATCGTTCCATGTTTTGGTATAGCCCCTATATAGACTGATCTCTCGATTTTACTTCTTGGGCTTCTAGAATTCGTAGTTTTCACCAAATCGTCTGAAAGTGGAATTCTAGAGGTATTTGAGGAACATTAAGAGGTGGTGAATATTGGTCCATGCTTTGGTATAGGCCGCCTATAGACCTAACTCCCGAATTTATTTGTAGGACTTCAAATCAAGGCGTTATTTCATCGTATACACGATATGTTTATGATTTCTCTAAAACTCAAACAAAATAGGTTCTCATAAATCCAGAATCTGAGATGGTCTTCATAGGTAGAATCATTAAATTTTTTCTTCGGGAAGCGTACTGGTTGAACTGATTTGCTTGGGTGAAGATTTGTCATCAAACCCCCTAAAATGCTATATATTATCAAGTATCCCGCTACGACGATGAGTTTTCAAAGTAAACTATTAATATTTTGATTGATTCCGCTCGGTGATTATGGGTTATTTAATATTCGGCCCGGCCGAACTTACTGCAGTATATACTTGTTAATAAATATATTTTGTTATAAAATAAATGTAAATTTTTTTTTAATAATCTAACCTATTTTTGAATAAATCGTAAATATTTTTTTCAAATGTTGTTTTTAAATTTACGAAATTAATTGTGTAACTTTTACAGGCGAATCAATTAAATTTGAATTAAATCTAAATTTCACCACAGTGACTTCCTAAGCAAAATACATATTTTTTCTATAAAAAAAAACGCCATATGCCTGAACACTTTCAGTTTAAAGAAATTTACTTTAGTTTATTTTTATTACAGCTTTCTTGCAGATGTCTATAAAACAAAGATTAGGAAATAATGCGTTAAGAGAAATGTTGGTGTGTAAAAACAGTTCTACACGCTCTTAAAGGTAATCACATGGTTTATTAGGTTACGACGAAAAAAATATCCCAAAGATTTCAGCCGAAAAAAAAAAATTCCCAAAGATTCGACATCTCTCAAGTGATGATATGGGTAGTATCAGTTTGAACAACTTCCTTTGCCTTTTACACAGCTTTCTCTCAAAACAAAAATGTTACATTTTGGGCATTCTTTTAATTTTTATATAAATTCCTTAGAAATTCATATGATCTCCAGATTCAGATATATTTTCATTCTAATCTTTAGAAATTCGATACAAAATATAAGTATAGGCTCCATATTCAGTATAATAAAAATCAGGGGAAACACAATCAAGAACATTTTCCGTACACCCTAATGTCCTGTCTAGGTATGCATGCATGCCTGGCTGATTGCATCTTATTTACACATTCTCAGCTACTTATGGTTCGTTGGTTACACATTTCAGTGTCTACTTTTATCGTTGCAGTTACTAAGTGTCGGGTGGTTTGTTATCTTCAACTTCAAAAAGACTATGAATCCTTCAGGAGTTCCATGCATTTTGCTCCGTTTTTTTTTTGTGATCCTCCAAGGACATAGTTTCCCGGTATGATGTTTCATGGGACATTTGTTGCATTCTCGGCACGTTTTATATGCATAGCTTTAGGTTCATATAGGTTTGGTTTTTATCATGCGGATATCACATCCTCCTTGTGACAGACAAGGGTCATTATGCTGGTGATAATCCTTTGGAAAATTTCTACTAGAAATTTTAGCTGACTGAGAAATAAAATGAGAAAACCATCACAAATGAACGAACCCATTCCATTCCATTTCTATGATGCCAAAGAGAATATCTTAATGTTACTTTAACTAACTTTAAATATTTGCCCTAAAAACATCAACGTTACACTTGAAGCAAATAGAGTTACAAGAAAGTCTAAAGAAGTTGTCATAGCTTCAAGGAGTAAGGAGGTAGTTAGTTAGGTTTACTTAGTATGTCTTTGCTGTCGAAAGTTTTAGAGATTTTCTCGTTGTTTTTATTTTTGTGCTATTTCCTTGCGTTTTTGCCATTTTTAAAGTCTACTTAAGTCTTTGTCAGATGACTTCCATATTTTTGTGTGCATTTTTCAAATTCATACAAAGACCAGTACCAAAAACTCCATAGGAAATAAGAACACGGAGTACAAACTAAAAAGAGGAAAACTGTATTTCTTGACTCCGAACTGTTAATAATCAATGACATGAGAAATTCCCAGTAAAAATAAAATTCTTTGGAAAGTATTTCGTAATGACCAGTAAATGAAATCGTAAGACAAGTATATTAAATTTTGACAAAATTTTATTTACAATTACTAGAATATAATGTGAAATGACGGACAGAGATTTAAGTGAAGAGGTCGTAAATAATTAACAGACATTTTTTATATATTGAAAACTTAAATTAGTGGTTGTTGTTGTAACAGTTTTAATGTAGTTTCATCGATTTTGTTCTATCTTGTGTATTAGTTGCTATAGCCAGATCAAGGAACTCTGCTACAAGATGGGGTGTGTCAACGATTAATCTGGTGTGGAACGGTAGCTTAGCTGGGCAAAGGAAAAGGTGACGAGGCTATGTGGCCCTTGATGGACACACGTCAGCTACGCTGCTATCAATCACTGATAAGTAGGAATTTGAAGCGACTGCACTTGCCTGATCTTAGTTGGCGCAAAACTATCTGGTCTGCCGAGGGATTGTCCTCTCTCCTAGCGTGCAATGGGCGCGGTCGGACTCCGAGAAACAGATTAACCTTGTAGCTTCTCACCGCTTGAGCTACAGGATCCTCGTGAATCCTGTTCAGACTCGGTCTGGTATGCTGCCTGATCTAGAGGCTCTCTTTTTTGTAACGCTGGATCTCGGGCTCTAGAAGGTGAAGACCAACCCTTATATTCTTGGGTGGAGGTTGTCTATCCACAAGATGGTGATTTGGATGGCAACTACGATAGGGGTACTGGTTTGACAACATGTAATTGTGTCGACGCACTGGGATGATCTTGGTCTCGGATCACCCCTGATCACCTTATAATCCAGGGTGTATGGGAGACTCTGTTGCAGTTCTAAGGGCCGTTCTGACAGGTCTGTATGTTAAATAGTGGCAAATCATTGCCTGTAACATTTGAAACAATTCTTTAACAGTTTTTCAAGACGAATATTTTTTAGAAATTAAAACAATTCTGCCCTGATAAGTGATAAAATAATTTCTCTTATACCAAATTCATTTCGAATATGACGTATAAATGGAGTCTTCTGGAGCAGTCAAGTAAAATGTTAAGTCGAGTTCTAAGCTGAATCGGGAAATAGTGTTAAAGCAATGGTAGGTTAGGTTGTAGAGGATGACATCAATTTTTATGTTGAAATTGATGTCCTCTTAGACCAGTATAGGTCCATTGTGATTCCTCGATGTGATTTTTCCATCCTTTTCCTTCCGATGCGGTCCGCTTTGTCCCAGAGCTTCCTCCTGCTCGTTCTCTTTGAAAGAAATCTCAGAACAACCAACCAGAGGCCCTGATGAATGCAAGTATGTTCTTAAGCTCACTACGCAGATCAGTGAGAGCCTGAAAGAAAAAGGAACCAGTATCTGTTTTCTTCTAAAGGAAAAGCTGGACGCTGGCCCAGGAAGTGGTACGAGTTACTCCTTAACTTCCGGGTCCAAGCACCATCTACAGATATCATCGTCTTTAAGTCCTATTCTTACCCAAGTGTGTTATAACCTGTTATGATATCAATCAGTGGCCGCAATTCTTCTCTGTTCATCGACATCAAAATTTCGCAGTTCCTAAGTTTCTTTTCGTCCCATATCAACTTGGTTTGCTCGCAACCATCCGAAGAAACCCAGCGTCTTCGCCATAGTTCGTCATATTTGACCTCTATCCTGTAATGATAAGAAGATAGTGGAGGAAAAACATCCGCTAGGACATTATTCGTCCGCTAAGACAATGGTACCCATGAGAGTAGATTTGCAAATGACAAATTGAGGTATGAGATTTTTGGGACTCTTTTTAACTTAAATTATAAAAAAAAAAAAAATGAAAAATGAATTTGTACTTCATAACATATGTTAGATAAAGTGACAATGCAAATAAATTTTAATGATAAGATTATGCTTCCTAAAACATTGTACATCTTGGTGTCTTCATTATCGTTCTTCCCATGGCAATATGCCTATAATGATTAAATTTTTATCGAAAAAAACTCCCTGCTATTGTAAAGATACACGAAACATGATTACCCGAATAATTATGGGTTCGGAATATTGTGCTTATTACATTATTTCCTGCTTAAAAAGTTATAATATATCGTATGTATAAATGTATCATTATATATTATTATAGACAGAATCCGATGTCAGTAAAAATCTAACTTTGCTGCCTTTGTCCTCCCACTGACAATTACAATATTATTTTTCGCATCTGCATTGTAAAGATAGAATTCCAGTAATTGGGTCATCATGTGTTTTCTAAAATCTCACATTAAGTAGCGAAAAAAGTTTATTACTTAAAAATCAAAAGATGGAAGTGCTCACCAAAATGTCAGCTACAAAAGAGCTCCTTACCTGCACCATCTCATTTACACTATCACAGTCTCACAGTAATTCCCTAATCTTTGAAGAAAATACTCATCATTTCAACATTTAAGTAGAGAATAAAAAATTTTAAAAATTGAATCCAACCAACATAGCGAATAACGTTCAATCCAATTATCCCCCATTCATACAGCTCTGCCAATAACTCCTACTGCTTGAAAAGACGACACTGAAGTTTCAATGACAACGGGCGAACGTACCAAATATGACAGTGAATAATAATTTCATAAGGCGATGACACTACTCGATATATTCACATTTCCAGATCTTACATAAACACTTTGTTGCATCGACAAACCGGCGAAAACGCAAGATGATGAAGATAAATACGGATGAACCTTGGACATAGTTATTGAACAGTTGTGCCAAGTCAAGCATTTAACTTCAGTCAAGAAAATGAAGCAATAAAATATATTTATGGTATATAGTATCGTTGCATGAATAGATGATACGTCAAAGGCAGAGAAAGGAATCACGAAGAATTAATGCTTAAGCCGCATGTTGTGTAAGTCTTAAAGTAATTGTAACATAACAGAAAGAGAATAAAGGACGATCTTTGAATAGTTATTTGTGTGAATAATTTGCATAGACACTTTATACAATATTTACATCTGACTCAAGTGAATATGTTAGGTTAGAGTCTAGCTGTACCGCTTTTTAATAGCCTCACTTA
>PGFW01023217.1:39923-58994 GCA_003123925.1 Haematobia irritans
CTAACCCTTCTTTTATAGGCAAATTTTTTTTTCAAAGCAATAAAATAAAATTCTAATCTTAATCTTTCTCAATAGTTTTGTTTTTGGTTAATTTTTGTAGAATGTCACCGCCTCAAATCCTAAGTATGGGCTGACACAACGAATAAATCAACAGCAAGCAAACAACAAGTGGCCAGCGGGGGACAATCAACAGATAGGGGCCGCGAGCAACCAAATAAACAACGAATGGGCAAGCGAGAGTGTGGTAGAAGCAACAGTGTGTCCCCCAAACATCGGTTCCGGCAGCTCGCAATTCCAAACGGACGTCCAAGATCAGCAAAACGGAGCTGAAATCGTTCATCATCACCCTCATTTACAATCAATACACGCAGCACTCAGCATCCACCACTCATCAAATGCATCATCAAAACAACGAACCACCAAGTCAACCAAGTCATCCAGTGGGCAGTGGCCAAACACAAATCAAATTTAGTCCAGACATCGAACAGTATTTCGAAGACGCAATCCCGGCAACATGAACAGCAATAACACCATGGCGGTAACGCAAGGACCGGAAACACAAAGGTATGTTAAGAGATAATATGTCGTTTTGTTGTGATCATTGTTATATTGGCATTGGCGATGTCAAAAAGAAGTTTTTTAGAATATTGCAAAATTTCGGTTTTTCTACCAAGAAATCAAAAAATGGAATAACAGTTTTATTAATTTGTTATTTTGTCATCCTATTAAATTTTAATTTGAAATCGATTTTTTTATTTTAATATTAAAATATTATGAAATAAATAAAATTTTTAATTTAAAGTTTCTTCGATCATGGAAATGACTAGTTTAAACTGATTCCTAATAAAAAGCAATTTATTAAATAATGTTAATGTTTATTGAATCAAGTAAAATTTTTAAATTAAATTTCTTCAATCTCGAAAATGATAGTATAAATCACACATAAATTAAAAAAAATCGAATAAAAGAAAAATTGCGTCCATAAAATTTAATTTTTTTCTTGGAAATTTCGTTTAAAATTTACTGTTTTATACTTATTAATATACCCATGCATAATAAAAAGCGTCGCAAAAAAGTAAGAAAATATTTCTTTTTGGATACCGCAAGTGGTGGCAAAATTGACGCCATGAAAGCGATGAATTTAACATGGGCTTGTCTATAGGAACGGAAGTGCCTTCCATTTCAACAGCCGGCTGGCAACTGAATTTGCATTATTTTTTAGGTGTGATCGCGAAGTCAATGTTTTGGATTGTAAAAATTAAAAAATTCTGTGATATTTTTGTCAATAAATAATTTTTATGAATTTTTTAATGGATTCTACGCTTGTCGGAAACGTTTGACCTCAAATATTTTAAAAAATTCACATTTTTTCAAAGATTGGATTTAGCATTTTTTTCGACAAAAATTTTAATTGATTTGTACGGCAATTTATGAATTCTTACTCTGATTTTAACTCTATTTTGAAACAAAAAAAAGTTAAAATTACCCATTAACAGTATGAAGAAAACCATGTTATAAAAAATTGAATTTAAAGAAGGCTTCCTGGGTAGTTAAAATAAAGAAGCAATCATGGGAGTGCTATGCTTCTGAGTGCTTTTAAAGTTAGGTGGCCGTTTGGAAGAGCTTCCAAATTCTTTTTTGGCTGGATATTAAATAGAAATTCGTTTTGAAATTGACATTTTATAGAAAATTTACTAAAGTATACTTTTTGAAGAAAAAATTCGTTTGAAGATTTACTATTTATGATTTTCCTTAAAATTTATATATTTTTGAAGAAAATTTGTTGAAAATTTTAGCTGCTTTATAGAAATTTTTGGTTAAAATTTATTTTTAATCGAAAATTTCATTGATATATACTGTTTCTATTAAAATTTCGTCAAAATTCTACTTATAATACAAAAAAAGATACTTTTAATCAAAAAATGCTGTTAATAAAAATGACTTTTAATAAAAAAAATCTACTTTTTTTTCGGAAGTTTCTATAAAAGGTAAATTTAAACGGAAATTTTTTATAAAATGTAATATTTCAACAAAAATTTTCTAGTAACGAAATTTCTGGCGATAAAAAGTAAATTTTGACGAAATTTTTTATAAGTTTTTTGATTTTCTTAAAGGGGATTTCCTAATTAAATTGCATACGAATTTCTCTATATATAAAAGGTAAATTTGGAGGAAATTTTCTATAGAATTTCGGCGAGAATTTCTATAGAAAGTAAATTTCGAATGAAATTTTTCTAGTAGAATGTAAGTTTTTGAACGCAAAACCTCTAATAGAAGGTAAATTACAACGTAATTTTTTCATGAGAAAGTAAATTTCGCGAAATTTTCATAAAAATATTTTTTTTATAAAAGTATTGTTTTTTTACAAAAAATTTTGGATTTGAAAAAAAAATGCTCTTTAATTAAAAAAGAAATACTTGTAATAAAAAATCTTTTAATAAAGGAAATGCTATTATATAAAAATACTTTTAATAACAAAATCTAGCTTTTTATGGAAAAATTTCGCGAAGATTTTTTTTATAGAACAATTTCGCGGAAATTTTCTATTAGAAGGGTAAATTTTGATTAATTTTTTATAAAGGTTATTTCCACAAAATTTTTATTAATCAGGTAAATTTTCAAACCACAAAATTTTCTTATAAAAAGTAAAATTTGCCATTTGGGAGCCACGTGGTGGCATGGTTAGCATGGGCCCGCTTGCAATAGCACAAGGTGCGTGGGTTCGATTCCTGCCTAACGACCGAACACCAAAAGTTTTTTCAGCGGTGGATTATGCCAGCCCCCTCATAATGCTGGTGACATTTCTGAGGGTTATCAAAAGCTTCTCGTAAGTGGTTTCCCACTGCAATGTGGAACCGCCGTTCGGACTCGGCTAATAAAAAAGGAAGGTCTTGTCATTGAGTTAACAATGGAATTCGGGCAGCACTCAGTGATAAGAGAGAAGTTCAACCACTGTGGTAATCACACATGTGAGCCTGATACATCGGGCTGCCACATAACCTAACCGCTAAATTCCAAATTTCTAGTAAAAAGTAGGAATTTTTGGCGAAATTTTCGATAAAAAGTAAATTTTTTACGAAATTTTCGATAAAAGGTAATTTGCTTAAAAGGAAAATTCTCCCTAAAAAGTAAGATTGCAAATGAATTTCTCTAGAAAAAGTAAGTTTGGAGGAAATTCTAATAGAATTTCCCGGGCGAGAATTTCTATAGAAAGTAAATTTCACGAAATTGTCTATAGAAAGTAAATTTTGACAAAACTTCTATAAGAAGGAAATTTACAATAAATTTTTTATTGAAAGTAAATTTGCGAAATTTTCTATAAAAATATTTTTTGTATTTTTTTTATTAAAAAGTATTATTTTCAAAAAATTGACCAACTCTTTGTAGAAAGTGAAAAAAAAAACAAAAACCGACGAATAGTGCATTTCGACCGCAATTTTCTATAACAAGTAAATTTTAAGAAAAATTTATATGAAGAGTAAAAAGGAAATTAACAAAATTTCTCTTCAAAAAGTAATTTGTGACTTTTTATAAAAGTTTCGTTGAAATTTACTTTTATAAGAAAATGTCGTTTAAATTCGACCTTTTATAGAGAATTTCGTTTGAATTTAACTTCTTATAGAAAGCTTTTTTGAACTTCCAGCCTTTATAGAAAATTCCTTACAATGTATTTTTTGGAAGAAAATTTCGTTGAATTTTTACTTTTCATAGAAAAATTCCTTAAAATTTACTTTTTGAAGAAAATTTTCGTTGAAATTTACTTTTTAAGATAAACTTTGTTGAATATTTCTTTTTATCGAAATTTCATTGATATTTACTCTTCTATTAAAAATTTCGTCAAAATTTACTTAAAAAAAAAATACTTTCAATAAAATAAAAATTGTAATAAAAAATACTTTTAATAAAAATGCTATTAATAAAAATACTTTTAATAAAAAATCTAGTTTTTATAGAAAATTTCGCAAAATTTTTTATAAAAGGTAAATTTAACGAATTTTTTTATAAAAGGTAAATTTTGATGCAAATTTTTTATAGAGGTAAATTTCAACAAAATTTTATAAATGTAAATTTCAACAAAATTTTCTATAAAATAATAAATTCCACAAAAATTTATATAAAAAGTAAATTTGGCGAAATTTTTCGTTAAATAAAATAAATTTTGACGAAAATTTTCGATAAAAGGTACATTTTGATGAAATTTCTTAAAAGGAAAATTACCCTAAAGAAGTAAATTGCAATGAATTTCTTTACAAAAAAAGTAAATTTGGAGAAAATTTTTTATAGAATTTCGCGAGAATTTCTATAGAAGGTAAATTTCGACGAAATTTTCTATAGAAAGTACATTTTGACAAAACCTTCTATAGAAGGTAAATTTCCATGAAATTTTTTATTGAAAAGTAAATTTTGCGAAATTTTCTGTTAAAAAATATTTTTTTGTATTTGTTTTTTTGTTAAAAGTATTATTTTACAAAAAAAATTGACCAATTCTTTGTAGAAAGTGAAAAAACAAACAAAAGTGAATTGTCGACGAAATTTTCAATAGAATTTCAAGCGAAATGTTCTTTAAAAGTAAAGATTAAGAAAAAATTCTTCTATAAAGAGTAAAATGGAAATTTAAAATAAAATTTTCTCTAAAAAGTAATTTGTGACTTTTATAGAAAGTTTCAGTTGAAATTACTTTTTAAAGAAAAATGTCTTTAAATTGCTTTGTAGACGAATTTTCGTTGAAATTTACTTATTTATAGAAATTTTGTTGAAAATTGACCAATATATAGAAAATATACCTCAAGGTTTACTTTTTGAAGAAAATTCGCTTGAAATTGACGCATTTATTGAAAAAATTCCTTAAAATGTACTTTTTGAAGAAAATTTCGTATATAGAAAATTCCTTAAAAATGAATTTGTTGAGAAAATTTCGTTGAAATTGATTATTTAATCAGAAAAATTCCTTAAAATGTACTTTTTTGAAGAAATATTGTCGTTTGAAAATTACTTTTATACGAAAACTTATGTTGAACATTTTGTTAATTATAGAAGAATTGTCCTTAAAAGTTTACTTTTTGAAGTAAAAATTTTATAGAAAATTTTGTTGAAATTTACTATTCTATTAGGAAATTTTCCTTAAAATTAAATTTTTGAAGAAAATTTTTTGAAATTTCACTCTTTATAGAAATTTTTCTTAAAATTAATTTTTTATTGAAAATTTCGTTGATATTTACTTTCTATTAAAAATTTTCCTCAAGACTTTACTTTTTAAATAAAATACTTGTAAAAATAAATACTTGTAATATAAAAAAATCTACTTTTTATGAAAAATTTCGCGGAATTTACTTTCACAGAAAAACTTTCGTTGAAAATTTACCTTCTATAAGAAAGTTTGTCCAAATTTCTATTAAAAATTTCCTCAAAATTTACTTTGAGGAAATTTTGAATGAATCACCTAACATAAATTGAAAAAAAAATTGATAGCATATTAATTTGCGATTTAATTAAAATATTTGTTGAATAAAATTAAAATTTAAATCTGAATAGTTTTGGTAATCATTTTTCTGTAATGCTTATTGCCTAACACAGTAAAACTTTTTTCTGATCCATTAATTTTTCTAGTTGAAATTGTTTAATCATAAAAGTTGATAAAAATTAATTAATTAGCTCGAAAACTTTCAATTAATTTTTTTAATTAATTTTTATGGGCAAAACTCAAATATATTTTTTTATTGGACAATTAATTATTTATTTATTTGTAATTTTTTCGTCACTTTTAAATATAAGTTGGATTTTTTCTTGACCAATTATTTCCTAACAAATTTTCGAAAAATTATATTCTTAATTGGAATAATAATTTTTTTTTTTAAATTTAGATAAAATTTTTAATTTAAAAAATAGTAAAACATTTTCCATATTTTTTTAGAATTGATTTTTCATAATTGATTAAGCAATGGCTACAGTATTGTTTTAATTGATTAGCTATCTAATTTCAATCATTTTTTTAACTTGGAGAAAAATTTTAAGTGATAATTTTTTTTTTCTGTGTGTATGAAGGTCATATTCTTTACTTTTTGGTTATACTGTCTTCATCTAAAGTGGCAATTTTTTTTGCATATTTTATAATTGGATTTCAATTTTTCCTTTTTCTAGTTTTTTTAAGCTAATTTGGAGTATAACTAATAATGGCGTCGCAGCATCCACCTTTACGTCGCAGTTATTTGTGTTCCAATACTACCAGTGTGTAAGTAACAGTAAGTGGTGGAGGTGAGTGGTACTGGTGTTGCAGTTGAAATCTCTATCGCAGTTACATTGTAAATGGTGTAAAAAACAACCAACCTTTTGAAGAGGATGCCTTAGTGTTGCGTGGTCCTTTGAGGCCTATGTGCTGCCTAAATCAGAATACAACGCGTAATACCATACATTAGGTAAGTTTCATCAAGAAGATGTTGTTAATCGAAATTGTGTCACATATCATTTCAAAGCACTGTGGCTAAAAATTAACTTTAAACTGGCTTGTGAAGGAAAAAATGGCTTTTTTTCGAAAGGATATTAATGTTTAAATATTTTTTGTTGTTTTATACGCATATCTCACATCACATCATTTAAGTGTTTACGACAAACCTAATAGGTAACAGTTTAGAAATTAAATACAAGGATTTTAATGGTGTCACAAGAATGAATTTTTTGGGGGCTTTTTTATGTTGGTGGGGGAGCGCTTTCTTTTATTAATTAATAAACATTGCTTTTTCAAATCACACAAATTTTAAATTAAAAAAAATCGCAAACACCTCATAACTTTGCTGGGCATACTTATCACTTACACTTATTCATATGATGTTTGTTTTATGTATTTAATTCATTATAAAACTAGTTTTTCATATACTATTTTTTTGCCTAAGTGGTTATAATTGTAAAATGATATTTTTTATTAAACTACCCATATCCATTTATTTTATGAACAAGAAAAGCAAAAAAGACAAATTTTAATTGTCCACTTTAATATTGTTTTTTTTTAATCTGTTGTTAACTATTTAATGAATATTTTGCAAACTTTGTTTTTTAATCTTACGTTTAAAGCTAAAACAAACATAACCTATCTCAAAACCTACTTAAAAAAATATAAATCCATTAATGAATAGAGCAAAAAAAAAGAAATAATAACGCAACCCAACGCACCACGCACTACCAACAATTGTAAATGGCTACTTAGACAACCACAATAATCGGTATAGGTTGTGTTTTATTCTTTGTTAATCTTTTTTGCTTTAATAAGCTGCTAAGATTTTGTTGTTAAATGTTAAAACGCAAAAATTAATTTTGTACATAACAAAAAAAATTTAATTTTAAGCTCACCTGTACTGATCAAACCTTAGTTAGTTTATTAATCTAATTTGCAGAGATTTAAAATTTTTACTTACCAATACACACATATTCATTTTGTTTTTTTAATAATAAATAAAATTAAGAATTTAGGATTAGTTTTAGTATTTTGTATCCTCCCCTTTGCCTGTAGTTTTGTTTCATTGCGTTTTTAACCCCATTCGCCAATTTTGGTAATGTCATTTCCTAGGACAGACACATAAACTACGGTCCTTTTTATGCATGGATTTAAGAGATAACAGCATAGAAATGGAGATATGGATATGTTGTATAGAACACTAAATGCTTAGATTGCATTTTTGAAAATTGTAATCACGGGTTGCCAACTGCGTACCAAAAATAATCTTTCCAAATTTGAAGAACATTTTACCAGAAAATCTTTGTTTAAAGTTGTTGATCAAATTTTTTGTGTTTTTTCCTTTTTGAAAGAAATGTTTTATATTGAAATTTAATAGAAAATTTGTTAGAATTTTATTTGCTATAAAAAGAGTATTGCGCAAAATTTTATTTCTATAAGAAATTTGTCAAAATTTTAATTCTAAGAAAGTTTTATTCAAAATTTAATTTAATCGAAAATTTTTCAACGAATTCATTTCTTATGGAAAAATTTTTGTCAAAATTTTATTTCTATAGAATATTTTGTCACAATTTTAATTTTCTATAGAAAATTTGTCAAAAATTTATTTCTATAGAAAAAATTTTGTAAAAATTTAAATTCCTCCTCGAAAATTTGTTCAAAAATTTAATTTCTATGTAGAAGAATGTTGTCAAATTTTATTTCTACCAGAAAACTTTTGCAAATTTTTAATTTCTATAGAAAGATTTTTGCAAAATTTTATTTCTATAATACAAAAAAAATTCAAAATTTATTTCTATAAGAATTTTTTTTCCAAAATTTAATTCTATTAGAAAATTTTTTCCAAATTTTATTTCTATAGAAAATTTTTAAAATCTCATTTCTATAGAAAATTTTGCAAAATTTTATTTCTATAGAAAATTTTTTTCAAAATTTTATTTCTATACGAAAACCTGTCAAAAATTTTATTTCTATAAGAAAACTGTCAAAATTTTATTTTTATAGAAAATTTTTGCAAAATCTTATTTCTATAGAAATCTTTTTTCCAAATTTATTTCTATAGAAAAATTTTTGGCAAAATTTTATTTCTAGAGAAAATTTTTTCCAAAATTTTATTTCTATAGAAAATTTTGATCAAAATTTTAATTATTTAGAAAATTTTGTCAAAATATTATTTCTATAGAAAAATTTTTATTTCTATAGAAAATTTTAGTCAAATTTTAATTCCTATCGAAAAATTTTTCAAAGCAATTAATTTCTAACCGAAAATTGGAAAATTATTTAGAAATTTTGTCAAAATTTATATTTCATAAAAATCTTAGAATTATCAAGATTTTGTCAAAATTTTTATTTTCATAAAAATTATTGCAAAAATTTATTTCTATAAGAAAATTTTGTAAATTTTAATTCTATCGAAATTTTTTCAAAACAATTCTATTTCTATAGAAAATTTTGTCAAAATTATATTTCTATTAGAAAAAGATTTTGTCAAAATTTTTATTTCAATAGAAAATTTTTGTCAAAATTTATTTCTATAGACATTTTTGTCCAAAATTTTACTTTCTATAAGAGATTTTTGTCAAAATTTTATTTTATATAGGAGAATTTTGTCAAACATTTTATGATTATAGAAAATTTTTGCAAAATTTTATTTCTATAGATACATTTCTATTTCTATAAGAATATTTCTATAGAAAACTGTCAAAATTTTATTCTATAAAATTTTTTCCAAATTTTATTTATATAGAAAATTTTTTGCAAAATTTATTCTAGAGAAAAAATTTTTTCAAAATTTTTAATTTCTAATAGAAATTTTTCAAAGATTTTATTATTATAGAAAATTTTGTCAAATATTATTTCTATGAGAAAATTTTTTCAAAATTTATTTCTATAGAAAATGTTTGTCAAAATTTAAGTTCTATCGAAAATTTTTCAACAATTTAATTCTACAGAATTTTGTCCAAAATTTTTAATTTCTATAGAAAATTTTGTCAAAATTTTATTTCATAAAAATTATTGCCAAATTTTATTTCTATAGAAAAATTTTGTCAAAAATTTTATTTTCCATAAAAAATTTTGGCACAAATTTTATTTCTATAGAAAAATTTATGTCAAAATTTTAATTCCATAAAAATTATTGCAAACATTTTATTTCTATAGAAAAATTTTGTCAAAATTTTATAATCCTAATCGAAAATTTTTTCAAGCAATTTATTTCTAATAAAATTTTGTACAAAATTATAATTTCTAATATGAAAAATTTTGTCAAAAGTTTATTTCTATAGAAAATTTTGTCAAAATTTTATTTCTATAGATTGAATTGCAAATACTAACCCTTCTTTTATAGGCAATTTTTTTCAAGGCATAAATAAAAATTCTATCTATCTTCTCATATTTTGTTTTTGTTAATTTTGTAGATGTCACCGCCCTCAAATCTAAGTATGCTGACACAACGAATAAATCAACAGCAGCAACAACAAGTGGCCAGCGGGGGACAATCAACAATAGGGGCCGGAGCACCAATAACAACGAATGCAACGAGAGTGGTGGAGAACAACAGTGTGTCCCCAACATCGTCCCAGGCAGCTCCAATTCCACCGACGTCACAACACAAACGGAGCCTATCGTTCAATCATCACCTCAGTTACAATCAATACACGCACACTCAGCATCCACCACCTCATCAAATGCATCATCAACAACAACCACCAAGTCTACCAAGTCATCCAGTGGCAGTGCCAAACCACAAATCAAATTTAGTCCAGACATCGAACAGTATTTCGAAGACGCCAATCCCGGCACATCACACAGCAAACACCATGGCGGTAAACGCAAGGACCGGAAACACAAAAGGTATATTAAGAGATAATATGTCGTTTGTTGTATCATTGTTATATTGGCTTGCGATGTCAAAAAGAGTTTTTAGAATATTGCAAAATTTCGGTTTTTCTACAGAAATCAAAAATGGAATAACAGTTTTATTAATTTGTTATTTTGTTCAATCCTATTAATTTTTAATTGAAATCGATTTTTATTTTAATTAAAATATTATGAATAAATAAAATTTTTAATTTAAATTTCTTCGATCATGGAAATGACTAGCTTTACTGATCCAATAAAAACAATTTATTAATACATTTAATGTTTATTGAATCAGTAAAATTTTTAAATTAAATTTCTTCAATCTCGAAAATGATAGTATAAATCACCAACATAAATTAAAAAAAATCGATAAAAGAAAATTCGTCAAAATTTAATTTTCTGGAAATTTCGTTTAAATTTACTTTTTATACTTATTATATACCCAGCAATAAAAGCGTCGCCAAAAAAGTACAGAAAATTTTCTTTTTGGATCCGGAAGTGGTGCAAAATTGACGCAGAAGCGATGAATTTAACATGGGCTTGTCTATAGGACGGAAGTTCCATTCCATTTCAACAGCAGCGCTGGCAACTGAATTTGCATTACCTTTTTTTTAGGTTAGTGATCGCGAGTCAATGTTTTGGATTGTAATTAAAAAAATTCGTGTGATATTTTGTCAATAAGATTAATTTTGTTGAATTTTTTAATGGATTCTAACGCTTGTCGGAAACGTCGTTGACCTCAAATATTTTAAAAAAATTCACATTATTTTCAGAGATTGTGATTTAGCATTTTTTTCGACAAAATATTTTAATGATTTGTACGCAACTTTATGAAGTTCTTACTCCTGATTTGTAACCTATTTGAATACAAAAAAAAGTAAATTACCCATTAACAGTATGAAAAAACCATGTTAAAAAAATTGAATTAAAAGAACTTCATGGGTAGTTAAAAATAAAGAACATCATGGGAGTGCATGCTTCTGGAAGTGCTTTTAGTTGTGCCGTTGGAAGAGCTCCAATTTTTTTGCTGGGATATTAAAGAAAATTTCGTTGAAATTGACCATTTATAGAAAATTTACTTAAAGTATACTTTTTGAAGAAAATTTCGTTGAAATTTACTATTATAGAAATTTCCTTAAAATTTATTTTTGAAGAAATTTCGTTGAAAATTTACTCTTTATAGAAATTTTTGTTAAAATTTACTTTTTATCGAAAATTTCATTGATATATACTTTCTATTAAAAATTTCGTCAAAATTTACTTATAATACAAAAAAAATACTTTTAATAAAAAATGCTGTTAATAAAAAAATACTTTTAATAAAAAATCTACTTTTTTTTCGCGAAGTTTTCTATAAAAGGTAAATTTAAACGAAATTTTTTATAAAATGTAAATTTCAACAAAATTTTCTATAACGAATTTCTCGATAAAAAGTAAATTTTGACGAAATTTTTTATAAAAAGTAAATTTTTATGAAATTTTCTTAAAGGGAAATTTCCCTAAAAATTAAATTGCAACGAATTTCTCTATAAAAAGTAAATTTGGAGGAAATTTTCTATAGAATTTCGGCGAGAATTTCTATAGAAAGTAAATTTCGATGAAATTTTTCTAGTAGAAAGTAAGTTTTTGAACAAAACCTTCTATAGAAGGTAAATTACAACGTAATTTTTTATAGAAAGTAAATTTCGGCGAAATTTTCTATAAAATAATTTTTTTTATAAAGTATTTTTTTTTACAAAAAATTTGATTTGAAAAAAAAATGCTCTTAATAAAAAAAAAACTTGTAATAAAAAAATACTTTTAATAAAAATGCTATTATAAAAAAAAAATACTTTTATAACAAAATCTAACTTTTTATGGAAAATTTCGCGAAATTTTTTTTATAGAAATTTCGCGAAATTTTTCTATAAAGGGTAAATTTTGATATAATTTTTTATAAAGGTTAATTCCACAAAATTTTTATAATGGTAAATTTCAAACAAAAATTTTCTATAAAAAGTAAATTTCCATTTGGGAGCCCACGTGGTGGCAATGGTTAGCATGGCCCGCCTTGCATACACAAGGTCGTGGGTTCGATTCCTGCTACGACCGAACACCAAAAGTTTTTTCAGCGGTGGATTATCCCACCTCAGTAATGCTGGTGGACATTTCTGAGGGTTATCAAAGCTTCTCTAAGTGGTTTCACTGCAATGTGGAACCGCCGTTCGGACTCGGCTAATAAAAAAGGAGGTCCCTTGTCATTGAGCTTAACATGGAATCGGGCAGCACTCAGTGATAAGAGAGAAGTTCACCACTGTGGTATCACACATGTGAGCCTGATACATCGGGCTGCCACATAACCTAAACCTAAATTCCAAATTTCTAAAAAAGTAAATTTTGGCGAAATTTTCGATAAAAAGTAAATTTTTACGAAATTTTCGATAAAAAGGTAAATTTCTTAAAAGGAAAATTTCCCTAAAAAGTAAATTGCAAATGAATTTCTCTAGAAAAAGTAAGTTTGGAGGAAATTCTAATAGAATTTCGGCGAGAATTTCTATAGAAAGTAAATTTCAACGAAATTGTCTATAGAAAGTAAATTTGGACAAACCTTCTATAGAAGGAAATTACAATAAAATTTTTTATTGAAAGTAAATTTTGCGAAATTTTCTATAAAAATATTTTTTGTATTTTTTTTATTAAAAGTATTATTTTACAAAAAATTTGACCAACTCTTTTGTAGAAAGTGAAAAAAAAAAACAAAACGACGAAAGTGCATTTCGAACCGAAAATTTTTCTATAACAAGTAAATTTTAAGAAAAATTTATATAAGAGTAAAAAGGAAATTAACAAAATTTTCTTCAAAAGGTAATTTGTGACTTTTATAGAAAGTTTCGTTGAAATTTACTTTTTAAGAAAATGTCGTTTAAATTCACTTTTATAGAGAATTTCGTTGAAATTTACTTCTTATAGAAAACTTTGTTGAACTTCACCATTTATAGAAAAATTCCTTACAATGTATTTTTTTGAAGAAAATTTCGTTGAATTTTACTTTTCATAGAAAATTCCTTAAAATTTACTTTTTGAAGAAAATTTCGTTGAAATTTACTTTTTAAAAAACTTTGTTGAATATTTCTTTTTATCGAAAATTTCATTGATATTTACTTTCTATTAAAAATTTCGTCAAAATTTACTTAAAAAAAAAATACTTTCAATAAAATAAAAATTGTAATAAAAAATACTTTTAATAAAAATGCTATTAATAAAAATACTTTTAATAAAAAATCTAGTTTTTATAGAAAATTTCGCAAAATTTTTTTATAAAGGTAAATTTAAACGAATTTTTTTATAAAAGGTAAATTTTGATGCAATTTTTTATAGAGGTAAATTTCAACAAAATTTTTATAAATGTAAATTTCAACAAAATTTTCTATAAAAAATAAATTTCCACAAAAATTTATATAAAAAGTAAATTTTGGCGAAATTTTCGTTAAAAAAATAAATTTTGACGAAATTTTCGATAAAAGGTACATTTTGATGAAATTTCTTAAAAGGAAAATTACCCTAAAGAAGTAAATTGCAATGAATTTCTTTACAAAAAAAAGTAAATTTGGAGAAAATTTTTTATAGAATTTCGGCGAGAATTTCTATAGAAAGTAAATTTCGACGAAATTTTCTATAGAAAGTACATTTTGACAAAACCTTCTATAGAAGGTAAATTTCCATGAAATTTTTTATTGAAAGTAAATTTTGCGAAATTTTCTGTAAAAAATATTTTTTTGTATTTGTTTTTTGTTAAAAGTATTATTTTACAAAAAAAATTGACCAATTCTTTGTAGAAAGTGAAAAAACAAACAAAAGTGAATTTCGACGAAATTTTCAATAGAATTTCAACGAAATGTTCTTTAAAAAGTAAAAGATTAAGAAAAATTTTCTATAAAGAGTAAAATGGAAATTTAAATAAAATTTTCTCTAAAAAGTAATTTGTGACTTTTATAGAAAGTTTCGTTGAAATTTACTTTTTAATAGAAAATGTCGTTTAAATTCGCTTTTGTAGAGAATTTCGTTGAAATTTACTTATTATAGAAAATTTTGTTGAAATTGACCATATATAGAAAATTACCTCAAGTTTACTTTTTGAAGAAAATTTCGTTGAAATTGACCATTTATTGAAAAATTCCTTAAAATGTACTTTTTGAAGAAAATTTCGTTATAGAAAAATTCCTTAAAATGTATTTGTTGAAGAAAATTTCGTTGAAATTGATTATTTATAGAAAAATTCCTTAAAATGTACTTTTTGAAGAAAATTTCGTTGAAATTTACTTTTTATAGAAAACTTTGTTGAAATTTGTTATTTATAGAAAATGTCCTTAAAGTTTACTTTTTGAAGAAATTTATAGAAAATTTTGTTGAAATTTACTATTTATAGGAAATTTCCTTAAAATTTAATTTTTGAAGAAAATTTCTTTGAAATTTACTCTTTATAGAAATTTTTCTTAAAATTTATTTTTTATTGAAAATTTCGTTGATATTTACTTTCTATTAAAAATTTCCTCAAGATTTACTTTTTAAAAAAATACTTGTAATAAATAAATACTTGTAATAAAAAAATCTACTTTTTATAGAAAATTTCGCGGAATTTACTTTCACAGAAAAATTTCGTTTGAAATTTACCTTCTATAAGAAAGTTTGTCAAATTTCTATTAAAAATTTCCTCAAAATTTACTTTGAGGAAATTTTGAATGAATCACCAACATAAATTGAAAAAAAAATTGATACAATTAATTTGCGATTTAATTAAAATATTTGTTGAATAAATTAAAATTTAAATTGGAATAGTTTTGGTAATCATTTTTCTGTATGCTTAATTGCCTACACAGTAAAACTTTTTTTCTGATCCAATTAATTTTTTTAGTTGAAAGTTGTTTAATCATAAAATTAGATAAAAATTAATTAATTAGCTCGAAACTTTCAATTAATTTTTTAATTTAATTTTTATGGGCAAAACTCAATTATTTTTTTATTGGACAATTAATTATTTTATTATTTGTAATTTTTTTCTCCTTTAAATATAAGTTGGATTTTTTCTTGAACAATTGATTTCCTAACAAATTTTCAATCTTATATTCTTAATTGGAAATATTTTTTTTTTTTAATTTAGATAAATTTTTTAATTTAAAAAATAGTAAAACATTTTTCCATATTTTTTTTAGAATTGATTTTTCATAATTGATTAACAATGGCTACAGTATTGTTTTAATTGATTACTATCTAATTTCAATCATTTTTTTAATTGGAAAAATTTTAGTGATAATTTTTTTTCTGTGTGTATGAAGGGTCATATTCTTACTTTTTGGTATATGTTCTTCATCTAAAGTGCAATTTTTTTTCATATTTTATAATTGGATTTCAAATTTTTCCTTTTTCTTGTTTTTTTAGCTAATTGGAGTATAACTAATATGCGTCCAGCACCACCTTTACGTCACAGTTATTTGTGTTCCAATACTACCAGTGTGTAGTAACAGTAGTGGTGGAGGTAGTGGTACTGGTGTTGCCAGTTTGAATACTCTATCGAGTTACTATTGTAATGGTCGTAAAAAACAACCAACTTTTGAAGAGGATGCCTTAGTGTTGCGTGTCTTTGAGGCCTATTGTGCTGCCTAATTCAGAATACAACGCGTAATACATACATTCGGGTAAGTCCATCAAGAAGTGTTGTTAATCGAAATTCGTGTCCACATATCATTTCAAAGCACTGTGGCTAAAATTACTTTAAACTGGCTTGTGAAGGAAAAATGCTTTTTTTCGAAAGGATATTAAATGTTTAATATTTTTTGTTGTTTTATACGCATATCTCACATACACATTTAAGTGTTTACACAACTAATGAGGTAACAGTTTAGAAATAAATACAAGGATTTAATAGGTGTCAAAGAATGAATTTTTTGGGGGCTTTTTTATGTTGTGGGGGAGCTTTCTTTTATTGAATTAAAAACATTGCTTTTTCAGAAATCACAAAATTTAAATTAAAAAAAATCGCAACACCTCATAACTTGCTGGCATACTTATCACTTACACTTATTCATATATGTTTTGTTTTATGTATTTATTCATTATAAAAACTAGTTTTTCATATACTATTTTTTTGCTAGTGGTTATAATTGTTAAATATATTTTTATTAAACTACCCATACACATTTATTTTATGAACAAGAAAAGCAAAAAAGACAAATTTAATTGTCCACTTAATATTGTTTTTCTTTAATCTGTTTTACCTATTTAATGAATATTTTGCAAACTTTGTTTTTAATCTTAGTTAAAGCTAAAACAAACATAACCTATCTCAAAACCTACTTAAAAAAATAAAATCCATTAATGAATAGAGCAAAAAAAAAGAAATAATTACCAACCACCACCACCACTAACCAACAATTGTAATGGCTACTTACACCACAATAAGGTATAGGTTTGTGTTTTATTTTTGTTAATCTTTTTTCTTTAATAGCTGCTAAGATTTTGTTGTTAATGTTAAAACCAAAAATTAATTTTGTACATACAAAAAAAATTTAATTTAAGCTCACTGTACTGATCAAACCTTAGGTTAGTTTATTATCTTAATTTGCAGAATTAAAATTTTACTTACCAATACACACATATTCATTTTGTTTTTTTGAATAATAATAAAATTAAGAATTTAGGATTTAGTTTTAGTTTTTTGTATCCTCCCCTTGCCTGTAGTTTTGTTTCATTGCGTTTTTACCCATTCGCCATTTTGTAATGTCATTTCCTAGGACAGACACATATAACTCGGTCCTTTTTATGATGGATTTAAGACGATAACAGCATAGAATGGAGATTGGATATGTTGTATAGAACACTAAATGCTTAGATTCATTTTTGAAAGTTGTAATCACGGGTTGCCACTCGTACCAAAAATAATCTTTCCAAATTTTGAAGAACATTTTACCAGAAAATCTTTGTTTAAAGTTTGTTGATCAAATTTTTGTGTTTTTCCTTTTTGAAAGAAATGTTTTATATTGAATTTATAGAAAATTTGTTAGAATTTTATTTCTATAAAAGAGTATTGCAAAATTTTATTTCTATAGAAATTTTGTCAAAATTTTAATTCTATAGAAAATTTTATCAAAATTTAAAATTCTATCGAAAATTTTTTCAACGAATTCATTTCTATGGAAAATTTTGTCAAAATTTTATTTCTATAGAAAATTTTGTCACAATTTTATTTCTATAGAAAATTTGTCAAAATTTTATTTCTATAGAAAATTTTGTAAAATTTAAATTCTCTCGAAAATTTGTTCAAAAATTTAATTCTATAGAAATGTTGTCAATTTTATTTCTACAGAAATTTTGCAAATTTTTAATTTCTATAGAAAATTTTTGCAAAATTTTATTTCTAAATACAAAAAATTCAAAATTTATTTCTATAGAATTTTTTTTCCAAATTTATTCTATAGAAAATTTTTTCCAAATTTTATTTCTATAGAAAATTTTAAATCTCATTTCTATAGAAATTTTGCAAAATTTATTTCTATAGAAAATTTTTTCAAAATTTTATTTCTATAGAAAACTGTCAAAATTTTATTTCTATAGAAAACTGTCAAAATTTTATTTTTATAGAAAATTTTTGCAAAATTTTATTTCTATAGAAATTTTTTTCCAAATTTTATTTCTATAGAAAATTTTTGCAAAATTTTATTTCTAGAGAAAATTTTTTCAAAATTTTATTTCTATAGAAAATTTTGTCAAAATTTTATTTCTTTAGAAAATTTTGTCAAAATTTTATTTCTATAGAAAAATTTTATTTCTATAGAAAATTTTAGCAACTTTTTCTAGAAAAATTTTTCAATTAATTCTACAAATTTGCAAAATTTAATTAGAAAATTTTGTCATTTATTTTCATAAAACAAAATTTATTCTATGATTGTATATCTATCAATTTAAAAATTCTATTCTATGAAATTTGTCAAATAATTCTTGAAAAGTCATTTATATAGATTTTCAAAATTATGATTTCTTATAGACACTTTTGTCCAAAATTTATTTCTAAAATTTTTTAAAATTTATTTTGTTGTCAATTAGATATAGAATTTTTTGCAAAATTTTATTTCTATAGAACATTCTTTTTAAGTTTTCATACTGTCAAATTATCTATAAAATTTTTCCAATTTATCTTAGAAAATTTTTGCAAAATTTTATTTCTAGAGAAAAATTTTTTTCAAAATTTTAATTTCTTAATAGAATAATTTTTCAAAATTTTATTATTACTAGAAAATTTTTTTGTCAAATATTATTTTCTATAGAAAATTTCATTTATTTCTATTAGAAATGCTCCTGTCAAATATTTAAGTTCTATCGAAAAATTTTCAACAATTTATATTTACAGAAATTTTGTCAAAATTTTATTTCTATAGAAAATTTTGTCAAAATTTTATTTCCATAAAAATTATTGCCAAAATTTTATTTCTATAGAAAACACTTTTGTCAAAAATTTTATTTTCTTTCATAAGAAAATTTTGCGCACAAATTTTATTTTCTATAGAAAAATTTATGATCAAAATTTTATATTCTTCATAGAAAATTATTGGCAAAATAACATTTTATTTCTATAGAAAAAATTTTTGTCAAAATTTATATTAATCTAATGAAAATTTTTTCAAGCAATTTATTTCTATTTAGAAAACTTTTGCTCAAAATTTTATTTTTATAAGAAAAATTTTGTCAAAATTGTATTTCTATAGAAAATTTTGTCAAAATTTTATTTCTATAGA